>WBMY01016561.1:231385-263512 GCA_013397315.1 Donacobius atricapilla
ATGGTTGTTGTTTTTTTTTTTGTTTACCCTTTAGTGTATGTTAATAAATCTAACTGTTTCTGTTTTTAAGTTGAGCCTGTTTTGCCTTGCTTTCTTAATTCTATTCCACTAAAAATGAAAGTTAGATCCCCACACTACATTTCACAAAACAAATTCGGCGAATGTGATAACCACTACATTTTTGGTGTTTCCACCCGGTTTTGAATTTTAACCCTTTACATGGATAAAAGCCCGTCAAGACTGAGCAGACATGAAGGCTTAAAAATTCCATTTCATGCCACCAGATCCTTCTGCAATGGAGGATGAGAAAAGAATGGGGATTGACATCAACAGTGGATTCGTAATGATACTTCTGCTCCACCAGAAGCTATTTCACAAAAAGGGCATAATTCCTGGATAAAAAAATGGATGATGTCATCTTCCACTTCCTATTGTCCCCACTGGATTCACAGAGTTATAGATAGTTTGTGAGAAGAGAACAGGATCATCCTTTTAAAAATCTTTAAGGCATCTCTTTCTACTAGCTGTATTGAGAATTAGAGCCTGTAGCTGTAGGAAAACTCCTTTCCTTTGCTGCTAAAGTTTAAGTGTCTGAAATACAGCTGTGTCCAGGCCCCGCTAAGGAAGGTAACACTTCCCTCAGACAATCCTGTACGTTCACCCATAGTATGTCCATCTTAGCATGTGCTACAGAATCTCCAGTGTTTTGAAATGGTCTAACTCATCAGATCACATGGTGTTTCACTTCTATAGGTATTCTAGTCAGTACGGAGGGCCTCAGTTGGTGTATTGGGATGTATTTGCATCAACTAGCTTTAGGTATCAAACTTTCATGCTTTGAATTATCCTCTTGAAGTAAAATTCCTCTCTTGCCAGTCATGATATCAGGAATTCAGACTCCTAAAAACAAAAGGTGCTGTGAACTGCAACTTTCTAGAGCTGTGAAGAAGAATCAAAATTATAGTGAAGGTAATTAATGAGTAAGTGTGACATTTTTAGGCAACAGGCCAAGCCGAGTCTTAGATTTTTTTCAGAAGATACTGGATAAATTTAAGTGCTGTTTTGTACTGCTTCTGGAAGGAGAATCCTTGCGGTGAAGTTCTTGCCCTATCCCTTTCTTTGAAAAGAATTCTGTAATTCAGAATAAGTGCATATTACACCAAACAGTTAAGACAAATTTATGGGTAGATATATTTAATTTGGTTTCAGAGTTGTTTGTTTTGATTTAACTAGAATGTATTCTATATGGATCTCGGCTTGCAAGAATTTGTAGCATAGCCTGGAAATAGTAGTAGAAGTCTTTGGAGAATTGGCCGAAGAGACTGACTAAAGAGATCTAGATAAGTAGCAGTCATGTAGTTTAAAATAATATGGAATGTATAAAGAAAACACAGTAGCTTTACAGGTATTACAAGTTGTCATGCTACAAACACAGCCTTTAGTTAATCATCTTTCTAGATACTATTTCAAAACAAGACTACACATCTACTCTTTCAGTCTGAGGTCAAATCCCAATGCATCTGAGGCTTTCTATAAATAACAATAATAATAACGACAGTAATAATAGTAATAATAATAATAATAATAATAATAATAATAATAATAATAATAATAATAATAGCAACAACAACAACCACCTCCACCACCATAATGAGGCTTTGCGCATGTTTTAGAATTTGGTCCCAGGAAGTATGCCAGGAAAGAACTACAGGAATCAGTTATTTAATTGAATGACATGATTCTGTTTGCATTTCTCACAAAGTTTCCTGTAAGACTGAATTCAACTGGAATTGAACTAGAATATACAGAATTACTTACTGTGCAAAGTGTCTCAAATGTCTTTTCGGAGACAAAGGATCCATCAAGACCAAAAAGAAAAATAGATGCATAAGAAAGCATCCCTCCAAGGATAATAAGGTTGTTCATGTAGGGACTGGACATCTTTATTAGTCTATGGACAAAAGGTGATAGTGCATTAAAGAGGAAAAGATTACTGCTAGGCTACTAGAGCAATAAAGAAGAGCTTTTTGTAACCAGGCAAAGAGATAACTCTTCTAGAACTCCATGAAATCTAAAAGGCATGCACAGAATTTGCTGTTTTATGAAGTTTAGCATTGTTTCAGGTTCTTGAATGCTCAGTAAAAGACCTCTTTTACTGATGTATTAATTAGCTAGGGTTAATATTATTAGCACACAGTCAAACAAAATAGAAAATTACACTTTTCAGACAGTATAAAAGAACTTAAATACAGTCTGTTTCATTGTGAATATATTACCCAGTGATTTCAATGAAATATTTCTAAAATACCACCTTTCTACAGTTTTACATTTTCCTTATATATATATGTAGATATATAGATACATAGATATATATATATATACGCACACACTTGACTGGTTCTAAAAACACAGCATTAAATATGAAAGAACTTGTGATAGAAGTAACATGAATGTCTTACTTCTGATTTCTGTTTTTGATGTTAAAGAACAAGAAAGCACTGGCCATTATCATCCCTAAAATTGTGAGGGCAGAGAGGATGCTGTAGAGAGGCAGGGAGATTTTGCGCAGCTCCTCTTGTACAATGTTTTTGTCCTTTGGAGGCTCAAGTCCTAGAATTACATGAAGAAATAAAAAAAGCTAAAGCTCAGCCAGACGTAGAATTTCTGCAAGAAACTTTGCCTCACCTAAGTACTATACCTTGAATTAGCACACTTGGCAACTGGGAATCACATCAGTAGTTGATGAAATCATTGACTTTGACAGACATATGTTAGTGACATTGATTGACATGAAGATTTGCATTTCTGGAGCAGGTAAATATCCTCTTCGGAAGAAAAGACACAACCAAACCCCAGTGCAGAACCCCATACATGCTAACTAGCCTCATTTTAAAGTAAATAAATGCTAAGATGCATACTTTGAGGGTAAATTTTACCAGGAGGTTATGCTTTTCTGAAGCAATTGACAGAGCAATGAGTAGAAAGCAGAAGGTATCATTTTTGTGCCCACTGTTGTTGCCAGAGCAAATTCAAACAGCTTCTGTGGAGATCAGCCTTAGTGTAGCATCACTGGGACAGGCATTGATGGCCCTGGGGCTGAAATGTGGTCCTGGACTGTGGGCACGGTAGGGGAAGCCCTAGGAGGAGGGAAGGGAGAGTTTTTGGTACCCTCTGGATTCTACAGAAGGGAAGAATATGGGAAAATGGATGGTAAAAGTTTTATAGGGAGAGATACACTTTGCAGATGTGGATTTGAATGTCTGAACTTAAAAACTATGTTTAAAGGTGTGTTCTTCATTGACAGTCAGCTCCAACATACTCTGACTATCTCAGTTTAATGAGGAGAATCACTTTCCAACAACTGCAATAAAGCTCTGCATCCCTGACTTTCCACACTCTATTTCACCTGCCTACTAATTTTTTCCTTGGTGCAGGAGATTGGCAAAAGGACTTTTGCATCACTGTCTTCCTTCAGAAACAGATTTGTGTACCCTGCAGTTCCTGAGCCTGTCCTTTTGCATCCGCTCTCTGATGGGGCTGCAAGGGCCACAGGGCTGGGCAGCTCCTATTGCAGCACGACTGCAGAAGCAGAGCTGTGAGTGCCTGACTAGCACCTGCCATGGCTAAATTTTACATCTACTCTTCTGCCTTGCACCTAAAAGAATATTCAAGGATTTACACAATAAAATAGCTTTACCTTTAAGAGTTAAGTTGAAACTCTTCAGACCATGGAAATTTGCTACCCTTTGGTCTTCGTGCCCAGCTTTTCAGAAAAAAAATCCCTTTAAGTGATTACAAAAAAGTGGCAATGAAGGGACCATTTATTGATTTACTATTGGAAGGAACTACCTGAGATTTTCCTCTTTCCCTCCTCATTGCATGTGTTTACAGAGCAAGGCAATTAATAAAATTAGACATGTAACAAGCCAAAAAACCAGTAAAACACATGCCTGATTTAAAAGGACTAACACTAAAAAATAAAACTTTACTCTTTCTGCACTCTACAGAGTATATTGATGGTTTGCATTTATTAAATATAAACAAAGAGTGAGTCTACAAAATTTATTTTCTTGTTTGTGCGCTAGCCATTCAATCCTGTTGCTTCCTATTGATGTGGAATTTTATGAAATGGTTTAAACAGGAACATTTTTACTACGCTCTATTTCAAATACTTAAAGTTACCAGGCTTCTTATACTGACTGGAAGTCGGTGTTCTCCACATAGAATATCCAACTGTCTCAGTGAAAAGCTAAGATGAGACAACGGAAAAGATTCACTGTGAGTCACAGAATACATCTTGAAACAACCGTAAGACATGTTATGGGTGGAAAGACCACCCTCATATGTGGTCAGAACAAGACGTAGCAGTCTTGTCCTGAAAAAAGTCTGCACTGAGACTTTTCCCCATCGTGTACTGTCTGTAAAGGTGAGAAGTTATGAACAAATGCTGTCTCCTGAAACTTAATTCATACTTCATATGTTCTCTGGAAATTAATGCGATTGAATCAGTATTAAACCAAATTTAGTTATTCCTTGAGGCTAAAATAATCTGCCGGGGTCTAGACTTCAGCAACTGGGACAGATTCTGCGCTCTTCATTTCCAAAGCCTCATTCCCCAGAGATGTGAGAAGTTTGTATATCAGTGCTCTTTTAAGTTCAGCAAGGGATATCAAAAGGAAAGGTAGAAAGCTCCAGCAGACAAATAGTCAAGAATTAGATCACTGCAGTGAAACTCCACCCATGCTCATGCAAACCTTGGGTGTTGGGACACTGGGGAAAGGTGTAGTACAGTACAACAGTACAACAGCTTGATACTCATCTACCTCACCCCGCTCCAGGGGAAAACCATACAGAACTCACAAAGGTGACTTCACTTTCCCACACTGAACTGCACCATAGCGGAGCTTAAGATTAAATCTTAAAAATTAGCTTTGAAAATAATTTATATGCCTATATTCAACAGGAGACACACTTAAAACTCATTTCAGCTCACACCTGGCTACCATAACAATGGGCTCTGAAAATCATGGGTATCCCTGCACGTCAGCTGCTTGAGGGCTGAGGAAGTCCCTAGATGATATTTGGAGCAGCATGGGATAAAAAATGGCAGGAAGATACAGTAAGAAATGCTGTATGTCTGCTGTGGACCTCTGGAGTGCTACTGGTCTGAAAATCCTCTCTGGCCCTGTTTCCCATAGGCCATGTTAAAGCCAGCCTTGGTAGTTTGAAAATCTATTTTCTAACTACCTAACAGACACCTCCCAAAGAAAAACAACTACCTCCTTCTCGTGTCTGCAAACACAGAACATGAGAGCGTCCCTCAGGTGAGATGAACTGAGGGAGTGGGAAATGGGGATGAAATAGAACATTATTCGTGGGTGAAGAACCTGCTGCTTGAAATATCAAAAAACGTTTGTGTACACATATATATTTGATTTTTGCCATGTCATTGGAATAAAACCCAAGTACACAATAGCAAAACACTGCAATTTTCTGATCAGAATTCTGTTTTTTAAAGCATTTTTTTCTACAGTGTCACAGCATTTGATATTAAAAACCCTAAAAAACTTTTTTGAGAGCACACAGTCTTACAAACTACGTACAGTTATCCACGTCACTCCTGTACGTCTTTCCAGTTTTGTCTCCTACCTTGGAACCTGATGCTGTTGTCGATTATTACCAAATTGTCATCCACAGCATTGTATTCTCCCACCTTTACTTCCTTTTGTTCTGCAGAGAAACAAACAAGAGTGACTGTTTATGGCAGTTCACATGTTCTCAATTGTTTAACTGAATTTTTCTTTTTTGACAGTGTGTCAAAAGGAAAAGAAATATGAAGGAATAAGGCATGAATAATTAAATCAGAATTCCAGACAGCTAACATCATTAAAATAAACATTTCTGGTTCTTGAAAGGAATTTAAAGCATTTTTAAGTACTAATTTACATAATCAGGAAACTGTTATTGGACTCAGTTATCTCCAGCTTAAAGATCACACAGTTTCTTACTGGCTCACACTATGCAGAGCATTTTTACTGGGAGAACAAACACAGCTAAATAACACATTCCCCTCCCATTTAAACAACTAGGACATCTGACGTGTGAAGTAATTCCCAGGAGAGCCATGGTGGCAGGCTCCAGCCAGCATGGAGCAGACTGGCTAGTTAGAGACGCTGGGAATCAAATCTCTTACTCTGACTAGGAATTAGCATGACATTAGTACCCTGACTGCAAAACATACTGTGTTATATAATTAAAGCCAACGTGCACTTAAGTTGAAGTTTTACAGTTAGTCTTATCTGGTATTTTGGGAGTGTCATCACATCTATGGCCTTCGTGTGTCTGACAGAATCGACTACACAGATAGAGGAATTTGTTTGTTTGCTGCCTTGGCCACGGTACCTGGAACTCTGACATGCATTTATCCCACACATCTGATGACATCTGCCATCAATTAGATTTCGCTATTTTTGTTGAGATTTTGGTATTGCTTAGAAGCATGGGAGCTTACCTAATTATCATTTTTACACTAAAACTTTTACATTTTGATGAGACTTAAAAACCACAGGCCCTTTGGCTAAAGATTTCTTTGAAGACCTAGCTCAGCAGAGACAAAAATTTCCTCTCAGGCCTTTCAGTCTGGGCATGGACAATCCAAATTACATTTAAAATCTGAGCCCATGACTCTACTTGTGACACTGATTTTGGGAGCTGATGATCTTGAGCTAGATGGCAGATTTGGAAAGACTGTATTTCACCCAACAGCTTCACATTAACCTTCTCTCCTTTCTTGCTCAAAGTGATTTTGCCTGTTCAGCTCTGCTGAATAGAGCAGCTAGACCCATTTTAGTAAAATCTACAGTCTGAATAATACTAATCTGAGAGCTCACAGGAGGTAAAACTTTCCTTAATACAAATCACTATTTTTGTTGTTATGTTATCATACATATTGTTATACTGTTAAAGTTGTCTACAACAAATTGTAGACTGAGCTGCAAATCTGGCAGAGGGTCCTAGGCATTTACTACACACCCATCAAGAGCTGGAGTTTGCAGTTCTGAAGACTTATTTGTCTTTCCCATGAGCATGATCCACTTGGATGGACCTAAAACCAGTTTGAATGAAAGCCAAAATCCCCTGGTGTCCAGCAGTAGTTTCAAAAGCCCATCCACATGGCATCACATACTCTTAGAAGTGAATGTAAGTTTATAATTTCTGTCACAGACTGAACATTCACGGTGAAATTGATACATGAATCAATTCTTGACAATCTTAAACAATAAAATATTCCCAGTAGCCATCTAAAAGCTAAAATGGTTAATGCTAAAACGAGAACAAATCTACTTCCATTTGTATTTGTAGCACCACAGCTGTTACCTGTAGATCTAAAACATCAAAACACAACCTAGAGAAAAGAGAGAAAAACATCAGGATGCGTATTGATATATGGCGGGCGTATTAGATACCAGATAGTCCACAGCCTCTCATGACAGCAAAAGGAAATGACACATGCCTTAGTGTTGATCTAGCCCCAGCTTCACAGCAACAGGCTAAAGCCTCATTGCTCTGATGAGCATAGAAGGGAAATGAGCAACCACTTCTGTATGGAGCGTTTACTGGGACTAGATGAGATGTGGGAAGCACATAACAGGTGGAGAAACATACACAAAAAACAGGGTAAATCTGCAGTCTGATTACAGTACTGCAATTAAGCAAGTTTTTCTGTGATTGCTGTATGTGACAGACAATGACATTTCTTTTCTACATTTATAAATTCTTACATGGTTTCCTTCACAGCTGAAGTAACACTGTGAATGTGCCTGCCCTATAACTAGCTAGCCTGGCTACCAGGAACTAGCCCTTGTAGGAACGGAGCTCAGTATTCAGAGAAACAAGCTTCCAAGGCAGCCTGAAGAGCAAGATTTTTGGACTTAGAAACCCAAGAATGTGGGGAAAACCCCCCAATATTTACTACCAGGAAACCACATGAGCAATACCTGGTCCCTTACCAACAGGAAAGGACAGTTCGTAGAGGACACGCCACACTTTATTGAAGTCAAGAAGGGCCATAAAGACATCTAATAACTTAAAGTAGTGACAGCTGTGGGAATTAGTCTGTGAGGGAAGTAAAACATACCTTTATTGAGAGGAAGGATATACTACCCATTTTATAGTGTGATTACGGGGTACTGAGGGGGAGACACAAAAAAGGTTTTTTGTGATCTTTTGTTCTCCCAACAAGGGCAACTACAGCTGCTGTTTTTTCAGATCCCCAAGCACAACTACTTGGGGATCAGTGACAGAGCCACCTCCAAATTAATTAAAGGACGCAAAGAAACAGGACTGTGGTTCTCTTCCCTCTTCCCCAGGTCAATACAGATAAGGATGGGTCTTGCAGGCTGACTTTTCTACATGTCATTCCCTTCAGTTTCCTTTGAGAATTCTGAATTATTAAAGTTTGTATAGTATTTGTATAATATAGCTCATATCTGTCAAAACCTCTGAGTGTTCAACAACAAAAGGACAGGAGAGAGTAGAACTCCTTCAAAGAAACACACCAACAAAGTGCTTTTCAGAATATTCAGAATATGATGTTGGCTTCTTTCTGTAGTGCTTCTATTATTTTTAACTATATCTTTCCATAATCATAATAAAGATATTGTATTGAAGCTCACATTACAAATGCAGAGGAAAAACATGAGGGAAAATGACTAGGGTTGTGAGATAATATTTGTCAGTACCATGACAGGAGCAGAGAAATTTCAGAACTTGAATCTGGAGCTGTGCTTTCACAGAGGGACAAAAAATATAAAACATAACCACTCAAGATAAAACTGGCCCAGAAAAACGTGACAGTAGATTATTCCTATAATTCACATGGAATTAAAAACAATCCTTGTTGATTAATTGCCACAGAATAGATTACTTATATAGCCAAGATGAAAGTCTTCTGCCAACAAAGAATGAGATACTCTTAAGGGTATATCGAAATGTTTTTCTCTACATATTTTATTACAGAATTTTATACTCTGCTTTAAGCAACTCCACATGAATTGACTTACTACCATTTAATTAATTAGCTCACATTTCACAAAGTTAGTACAGAGGATTTTCAAGAGCATATCAGGTAGTTAGTTACATGTTCTTGCTGAATAAAAGCAAAAAAAATCCTGCAACTGATATCAGCTGAATAAAACAAACTTACCAAAATGCACAGCAGTATTATGATTGCCAGTTTGACTGTTACCCGCTTGCACTGAGAATTTCCAGATGAAACTGCGCTTAGTTTCAGTTCCTTTCACTATATGTCATAATTTCTATTTTCACCACATTTTTGTCAGTGTACTTATTCACACCTTCTGAAGACAATTTCTACTGAGAGTGTTAAAAGATGAGAGAAATGCATTTGCAATGCGTAAGAGATGGGACAGATAGATTTCCTTTTTTTTCTCTATGTAGACAATGCTGTCTAGCTTTCAATGACACTGTATCTAAAGCTAATATCACCCTCAGTTATGTCAGTCTGACTGCAGATAACTCTCATGGTGATGCAGTTAGGCTCACATAAAAATATGTATACCAGAATAAGCACCAGTACAATTTATGCTTCTTATAAAGGCCCCTCTGAAAAACCACTGTATCCTAAAAAGTTTAAAAAATATGTATACTGATATGCATATCCATTCATCAACTCCTATATGTCTGCTTGGATATAAACTCATGTAAAAACTATATCTATGCTACCATAAAGCCAAAATACATGTCTGTCCTAACATCATTACAGTGGCCCAAACCACATGGTTCCAAATGAAGAGTAAGGATTTCAAAGCTCATAATAGCTTACCATAGCTTGACACTACTAAGAACACTGTTATGTCTCTGCAGCTCTTTATAAACTTAGAATTCCATGCAAACTACAAAAGAGAAATATGAGCAAGTGATGAGTATTCACTTTCCAACAAATATGAAGTAAATTTTAAAGTAAATTTAATAAACTAAGCATGGACTATTCTCCAGATAGCTAAGAGTCGCAGAGGTTTCTCATCTAGAGGACACAGGGTATGCTTGATTAAGAAGTAGCAGAAAAATATTACATATAGGTGAAAGACTAAAAAATACCTTGGTCATAGTCATGCCTGCAAAAAGTGCTACATCCATGACTCCTCCTTGAAAAGCTTTGCAAAAATTTTTATATAGCCTCTCCTGCTTCTCTACACAGTAAATGATCACTGTACTCCCTTAAACCTTCCTTTGACATAAGTTTAACAATTCCTTTTCCCACTGTCTTCCAGATGTCCCTTTTGCTTAACTATCTTAATTCAGTGGGAGTGATTAGATGCTTAGCTTTTTAGAAAATCTTGCTGCATAATCAGCACTCAGCAGCCTATCTCAGGAACCAATATTATTAAACCTTGTCCTATAACAGAACTATTTAGTTTCTGAGCATTATTCCTTATTCATGCATCACAGCTCAACAGGACTGCTAGCAGCTATAGGTAATACTTAGTCATCAGACCTCAGAAGAATTTCGGAAAAGTGTTTGCCAACAGGTGAAACTAAGCATGGTCCGTATGCACTTGAAATACTTGGAGAATGGCTCTAAAATTTGGAAAGATTATCTGGTGGTTTCAGCTGGGGTAAAGTTATTTTTTTTTTCATAGTGGCTAGTACAGGGCTGTGTTTTGGATTTCTGCTGGACACAGGGTTGATATTACAGAGGTGTTTTTGTTCTTGCTGAACAGGGCTCGCACAGTCAAGGCCTTTCTGCTTTTTATACTGACACATAGACAAAGGACTGGAGGAATATGGGAGATTGGGATGAGACACAGCAGGGACAGGTGATCTCAACTGACCAAAGGGATATTCCAGGCCATATAGCATCATGCTCAGGACATAAAGTGGGGGAAGAAGGAAGAAGGAGGGGATACTTGGAGTGGCAACATGTGTCTTCCCTTGTGATGAGACCGTGCTGTCCTGACAATGGCTGAACAGCTGTCTCCCCATGGGAAGCGGTAAATGAATTTCTTGTTTTGCTTTGCTTGCGTGCATGGCTTCTGCTTTTCCTATTAAACTGCCTCTATGTCAACCCCTGAGTTCTATGCTTTTACCCTGCCAATTCTCTCCCCAGTCCTGCTGGTGGAGGAGTGACCAATTAGCCGTGTGGGGCTTGGCTGCTGACTGGGGTTAAACCACAACAGATTTTAATCTAAAATTTCTAATCGATCTCCTAGACATGAATCAAAAATCATGCCACTGCACAAGCACTGTCACTTTCAAAGACACATCTGACCTGTTTTAAAGTTCACCATTAACAAGCTATTGGCAACTTGTTGATGGGTTCAGTCCAGAGAAAGAGTAAAGGGTGTTCTGACACATTACATTATGGTGTTCTAAGGCTTGTCTCTCTCCAATTTAGCTTATGCTCACACTCCCTTTTTAAGAGTGAATGCTTTTCTTTAACACTTTATACCTCCAGTCACCTAGCAATCATTTGTCACTGACAAGTCTTAGGTCTTCTTTCTCATTGCCTCTATTGCCTCCTGGGAAGGCTCCTGAAGAGATTATGTGCTGCATTGAGCGACAGCAATCCCGTGGCCAAGAGTGTTCGGAGAGTAAGTCAAGGGTAAGACGACTGGCCAAACACAAGCAGTGAAAAACTTAAGCTGGCAACTGAAAACTGATGCCAAGCCTAAGAACACTTCACATATTTCAAAAAAATTGTGTGCAAATTGCCTGCAAAGTCTCTGCTAACCTACTCTACCTGTCCCACTTGTTTTGAAAGCTATTTCATGAAATAACAACCTACCAAATAACTGGAAATGCTGTTTCAAATGCCTTTACAATACTGAATGAAGCTAAGTGTCAGGAAAGTGAATTTCCTTCAGAATAAATACAGAAACATTTCATGTTGTGGATCATGTAGAAGTCTTAGCAAATTAATGCAATCTTAACTTTCATAATATATCCTTGTCAGACAGGACTGAGAAGCTTTTCAGTTATCCTTATCACATATCAGCAATAAGCAACACTAGTTGAAAGTTTCTAATTAAAAAAAAAGAATCACAATAGAAGCTTATAAATAATGAATGAGCAAAACCTTTTTCATCCACTTGCAGGCAACCATTTCTTTGTTTAAAGACAAATATGCTGAGACTAAGAATCGCAGTTCAAATAAGGAAGAAAATGTCAGGTCAGATAGAAGATTATTCTTCAGCAGAAGCTGCCAGAAAATAAAGATTCAAGGAAAAAAAAACATGTTACTTTGCAAGGATTTGAACTGTGACAGTTTTTACCCTTGTAATTAGTTAAAATTTGTTTTGCCCTAAGAAATACTACTTTCATCTTTAACTGCTGCATAGCTATTTCCTTCATTTAAAGTTTTATTTATGAAATCCTAGATTTCATTGCGTTGGAAACATATATACACAGTATACAAGAAATTTCGAGTTATGAAAGCAGTATATATAGTAAGTGATAATTACTCCTCATAGCCAATTCTCTGGCTGTAAATCTTTCAGTCTCCCATAAAGCAAAGCAGACAGAAAGGTCAAACCAGAGAAAGGCCAAACAGGGTATCCTCAGAGTCTGGATAAAAGCTAAGGGGTCTTAACCCTGTGCGTATTTCACTATGTTAGTAATGGTATTTTGCCAAAAGGAAACAGCAAGCAAGTAAGCAAGTAGCACATAAAATATCATTAAGTAACCTGAGCTCATAAAGGAACTAGTAATTTTGTAGCTCAAGAAGATTCTTCAATAAAAAATTCAAGAATTTGCATTTTTATGAGCTTATAAAAATTATTTTTACTGATTCTTTTTAAGCTTTGTTTTCACCTTCCTTATTATTCTTCTGTCTCTTACTTGGTTTTTTACACTGACTTCTAGCTCTGTACAGAAATTTAGTAACGTAGTTCATATGGATTTAAGACCTAAAAATATTAGGTATTTATATATTATGCATCAAAGAAAGAGATATATAACAAAATAAAAAAATGAAGACTCTGTTTAAAACAATTATTTCTTTAAATGTGAATTGTTAACACCATCACTGTAGTTTTCATTCAGGAAACTGAGAAAGCATAAACAAATACAAAGAAATGAAGGCAGATCATCCATGAAGCATAACAATCGCTGTGATGAAGGAAATGAACAGAGCTTATGTTAATTCTTCTGAATATAGGTTCCTTTTTCTTAGGGTGCTTAATAAAATCCTTAATAGTTTGAAATGAGGTTCTACATAAGATCACACTTTTTCTTGGATATAATAATTGTAACATAAAATCTTGACTTATATCAAACTGCATAACCTGAAATGTATGGCAGTAATTTGAATCAACTCTAGTAAGTAAATTAAAAGATAAAAATATATATTCAAGTGGATATGGTATGATTATATTCTAAGATACATGGATGTGCAATAACTACAACATCTAGTCTAGCCAAGGGTGGTTCTGTTCTACTATTCATTGTCTTATTATTTGATTAACTTTTCAGAGAATGCAAATCCTCATCATTCTGGGAGTTTATTTGCCAAAACAAATTATTCTTTAAAGTCAAATGGTGCAATTATATGTCTTCTTTAATATTAATATTTATCTAATGTAGCATGGTCTATAAAAATTGGTATTTATACCATTTATCACTTGGAGTTACTTTTGCCTGGCGGAGTCCAAACCCAGCAGGCTTTTCTTGACTCAGAATTTACAGTGTGAAATTACGTTGTACATATAAAACTACAGGCAACAATCATGAAAAGACATCTGCTCAATTAATAAATGATAACTTCATTACTTGTTGTGTCATGCATTAGTCCATTTTCTACAGGGGTGTGTGAGGGAATCAGCCTGTGTAAGCTTGGGCTGACTTCCCGGCAGGGCTCCCAGGAGCTTCCCAGGTTGGAAAGGCCATCCAGGCAGCGACAGCTTTGGACATGGATGCCACTGATCTGCAGAGAAGCCCCCACGGCAGCAGCACAGGGCCCAGCCACAGCTTCATCTGTCAGAGTCTCTCCAGGAGAGGGACAACTGAAGGCAGGACCATGCAGGGCATGGAGGTGCCAGTGAGAGAGGCAGTGGCCACGTTTGCTTGCCTCCTGAGCTTGATTTCAGAGCACTGAAATATCAGAAACCATGAGGCACAATGCAATGACACTGCACTCATTCAAAGGTAAGTGACAGCAAACCACAGAACTGCAGTGTACCCATTTCAAAAATCTGTGGTGTTTCCAAAGAAAGCCAACATGACAGCGTATGAGTGTATCCACATCTTTTATGCAAGGGAAATAAATGCAATTATTATGTCCCTGGTGTCCTGGAAACTCAGTCTGAATAGGCACAGTGCGCACTATCAGGATAGTCTAGCTAAAGAAAGATTTGAATCATTATCAAATTACCAGATTATATTATTTTTTATTTAAGACAAAAGTTACTCATGAACTTAAATCACATCCACCAAGCAGTGTTATTTAGGGAAGAAAAAACTGGGAATAGCACTCCTGTCAGTCTTTTCTGACTTACCAGGGTAAAGTACACATGCAGCTGAAAAATGCAAGACACCCAAGACAGTGACCTAATCCCAGTTACCATCTGCTAGCTCAGCATTTAAGCTTTCCATACAAACATGACAGATGATGTGATAGAAGATATCCTGACAGGAAAGACAGGGTCCCCAGGGACCTGGATGACCCTGACTCCAGCCCAGCTACACACTCTGATTGAATGAGAAAGGAGATCAAGGTGGCCTTTTCCTCTTCTGGTATGCTTAATATTCCAGCATTTCATTTGATTTTTTTGTGAATACCTAAAAGAAATGTTTTGCTACAACTACTTAAGCCTATTACTTATATAACTGAAATCCTAAATTCAATGTGTAATATCAGTTATTTTTTGCAGTAGACAAAACAAATTTAAAAACCCATGTCAGTTACTTAGAAAGCCTGATGTGGTTACCTTTTCCCAGAGAGGCTTTTCTTGTCAGTATGCTGATGCACAGCACAACAGTTTGACAGTAGCCCTGGTCTGTGGACAGCTTCAGCTGACCTGCACACATCTGCCAAGTCTCTGCCACTGTGTTTTTGGTGGATGCTCAGATGTACAGGATGAGCTGCATGATGCAGTCCTCCTTTTGAGGGCTGGTTTAGCCCGTGCTAATTTAAATAATAACCAAACTTAAGTGCCCAACATGACAGAAATAAAAACGTCTCCCAGAGCAAAAGATGTGTGTTTGACCCAAAGATCATGCCAGCAATTCCACCTCCTAGCAAGGTTGTCTTCCCTTCACTTAGCAATGCATGCCTACTTTGTGGTGATCTCACACCATGCAGGGAAGAAACATAAACTCCATTTTGGCACATTTGGTGCATACCTATGATTATATAATTAGGGCCTTCCTACACCTTCTGTCAGGGCTGTGTTCCCCCGCCCCTGGCAGAGGAAGGCTCAGCACATGCTAAGCAACATCCCAGACAGCAGTGCTTGCTCTGCTCCAGCTGAGAGGCCCTAAACCAAGATGCTCTGGCTTCTTCCTTATGTACTGCATTCTTAAACTTTTACAGAGTTAAGAGAGTGTTATTTAAAGGTTGTAGTTCCACAGTTACCAAGCCTGAAAACGGAGGAGAGCAGCATCAGCTGTGCATATTTTGTGTGTTAGATCTCAACTACTCATTCTGTCCTTGAATAACCGTTCTTGCCATTACACCAGGTGGCCTGTGAAAACACTGTAGCTCATGAGGAGCATTCTTCATGATTCAGGGTCAAACCCCAAGGCAGAATCCCTGCTGTCCTCATCCTAAGCTACAAAATAAGGGAGTTGAGGCAGTGCTGAACACATTCATACAAAGCTGCAAATTCTCTGCTCTTTCCTGTCTTTTGATTTGTACCATAGCTGTCAAAGTTTTTTTCCTGTATAAGAAATGCAGTTTTGAGTCATTCAGGCTGGTTTATTCCAAATACCTTATTCAGGACTTGTAGAGGGATAATTCAGGAAAAGCTTTAGAGCAACAAAAAGCCCTGTAACCTGCAACTACAAGTGAACCCTTACTGAGATATAGGGGAAACAATAAAGGCCGCCAAGTAGCAATAGCCCCCCCTACATCACTATTTCAGTTTCTGCAGCTGAGACAGACAAGAAAATCACTCAGAGAGCCATTGAAAGCCAGAGACTTTGAGACATTAGAAGATAGCTCTAGCCTTCCCCTTACAATCAGTTCCTCATGCAAAAGTCACACGGGATCACAGATTGGATTTCCCTGTCCTCAGGGAGCTATGCTCTGCTCCCATAAGGGACGGGTTTGTCACTGCTACAATTAGGGACTGCACATTAGGGAGTGAGAGAACAAGAAGTGTTATACAATGCCAGGATGCCAGTCTAACCCAAGAACTGCAAATTCTTTGAGTGAGAAAAATGTGTAGCTGCCTGCAAATTTCAGTGTTTTAGAATCATAGGAAGGGTCCTTAAAGATCATCTAGTTCCAACCCCACTGCCATGGGCAGATATGCATTTTACAATTAGTAGTGGCTGCTGGGAAATTCCTGTTCAAAATCTGTTTCTTATCTGTCTTTTTGATCCCCGTGGGGCCACCTGAGAAGGTTTGAAAGTTTGGGTTACTCACTGGGAGGAGGGATGCTGTGAGACTGTAAACACATGTTTGAGAGACCCCAGAGTCTGGGGCGTTAGCTGGGGGAGCGCAGGTGGTGAGGCTATGATGCCCTATGATCTAAAGCACTGGAAGAGAAGAAAAAATGACCATGCCCCACTCTGCTCTCACAGGCTGTAAGAGACAGATCCAGGAGATGCAGCCCACTCACAAGAGGCTGCTATCTACAAAAGAAGTGGTGGGGTTTCAAACCACAGCATTTGAAATGTTTTGTGTAGCAGCTTTACCCAACAGACCCCTACAAGGGTATTTCTCACTTTATGAATTTCCATTTTATGCTTCTTTATTTTTTAATATAAATATATGTGAATTGAACGTCGGCATGAGACCAAAGCGGTTGTGAAACATATGATAATGGCCAATTCAGAATTAAGCCCACCCTGATCCATGTTTCATGGATCACCTTTCATGTTGATGGAGTTGTTTGACTTCCTCCAGATGCTACCAGTACATTTTAGTAGGATGAAATCTAGCCTTGAATTAAAAAAATATATCACCACTACTACTTTATTATTTTTTATTTTAAAATCTAGAGTTGTTAAAACTTAAAGGGGGGAAAAAACCCTCAAAAAATAATAATCTTTGCAAAAGAAAACTCATTAGGAAAACTATTTTGGTTTGGTCAGATTTGGGTTTTTTTACCTGTAAGCAGATCCTATATTCAAGAGAAAAAAACCACTCCAACTGGAACCAGTTACAAGTCAAAGTTCCAGAGAAATAACTCATTTTTCCTCCTCAATCATCAAACCTCCACTTGCTTTAACCTGTTTTGAGTAATCTCTTTGCATTAACCCACTGGAAAAAAATAAAAAAGGAGGGAAAAGGTCCAACAGTGATTTCCTTTTTGCACTAATTAAGAGCAATGTGTTTTACTAAGAGCAAAGAAATTGGTGTGGAAGACTAAGACACAAAGAACACTTTTAAAGTGAAACTCATTGATTTTATCTTTAATGATTGCTTAAAAAAATTTCCTAAAATACGGTATACATCATTGTTGTACTTTTTCATTTTAAATTCTGATTTACTTTTCCTTTTATTTCTTCATCTGGAGTTTGAATATCTACAGGAAGCAGACTAGCATTAAGAGAAAAAGACTCCCATGGAAAGCTACAGCCATTAAATTATAATCACTCTAAATAATAAAGAACTTAATAATTAATATAGAGCAGTTATGTAATACACCTGACAGACAACCCTGGAATAAAGTTATGTGGCAAAGCACAACCAGAGCACAAAAGCAGTTATGCATAAGCATAGCATTGTATTTGTGCATAATATTAAACACACTTCTCTAAGAGTTTCCAGAATTAAAACTGATACTTCAGGCACTAAGAGAAAACAATTTGACAAGACACTCCTAGTTTGAGAGACTCTATACTGCTCAGAAAATTGATAGCATACAGAAACATCGTCTTGTTAGGACAGGATTTACGCCTGTAGGAGTGAAATACAATATAAGGCAAAAATCCTTGCAAAGCTGATTAAAACTATAAAAGCAGAAGTATGCAATTTTTTTCTCATGTATGAATATTGCAGTATGAGATTGAAGAATGGTAGAATTTTTTAAAACGGTTTGGGCATAAAATACTAGATTAAATAACCTGCATAAGATGCACAAAAATTTGGAAAACTGCTGTATGAAACTGTGTAATGGTTTTTCATTACAAGTGGGATCAAAAGTCAATAAACTGGAGTGCTTTAAATGAGAGGGATTAGTGTCTTTCTGTTCTAGTATAATTTTTGTCTTTTGCCTAAGACAATGTTAAAATTGTAGGTGAAGAAAGCTGAAACTTGTTTGGAATATGAGAGTGAACAGAATTTTGGATGCAAGTAATGCTAACAACAGTTTAAAAATATTTTAAAAAGCTTTTCCCTGAAACTGGTAGCGAAGTCTTAGTATAAGCTACTTTAAAAATTCAGTAGCCCCATTGACTTTATTTCTGACAAGTCTGAAACTCGAAACTGCAGTGATTAAAGTGTGAGGAGGGGTTTTAAATCTTACCTGAGGTGAGTACAGATCTCGATGCATATGCATCTGAGTAACTACCGCTTGCTTGAAATTTACAGCATTTGATGGAAATTTAAGTCATAGAATGTATCCAGAAGAAAAAAGAAAAAAAAAAAAAAAGACTGGAACAGAATGATAATCTCTTGACTATCTATCGTGATAATCTATCATGTGTTTTATATAGTTATACTTGACCAAAAACATTTAAGTACCCAAATTTTAAGAATCTCTGTACAAAACACAGGCACAAGTTTTGTCTCTTCACTGTCTTATAAACATTTCCTTCTTCTGCAATAGCATGTACAGATTCATGGGAGCTATCAATGCAAGTCAAGTGCTCTTACTGCTTTGCACTAAAAGATGCAAAAATGTTCTCATGCTTCCCTGTGTTTTGGGTAGGTACAGAAAAATCTAGCACAAATCTCTTCTTTCTAGATTTAAGTAACTTTGATTTAAACAAGAAAAATGGGATGTAAGATAAAGGTCAAAACTCGTGAGCAAGCAGCGGCTACAAACATAAAACACATCCTAGGGAAGAAATCACACTTCTCGTGTGAGAGCAGTCCCTGGATCTTCACTCTCATATTTGGAAATCTGGGACCCTCAAATTCCAGCTACAATCTTTTCCTTATTTCTGATGCCCTCTTCACCTCAATGGCCTTACCATCTGACTTTCTTACCATCTCCTTTCTAGGAGGAACAGAGATCTCCTGGCCACAGTCTTGGTAGAACCAGTACCAGGAAAAAGAGGAGACAACAGAGGAGCCAGTATTTACAGCACATGCTGCAGAGCTCTAGCTAAGGTTTGCCTTGGGTTTAAGCCCACCCGGCTTAAACTACTTTTTCACTTAACTACATCATGCTACTCCTCACTGCAGCAGTACCACGAGTGAACATGGGGGAAAACACAGCTGCTGAACAGAACAGTGCTTGTGTTGCATCATCCTCTGCGCTGGCCTAGCTGCAAGGGGAGTCGCTGGCTCATTTTCAATCACAGCATTGATGGGGAGAGCACTGTGTTGGGCAGTGCCTCTGTTTTCCATGTGCAGTACCAACTTGCTTTGCCTTTGCTCTGCTGAATTATTTCTGGCACGCACCAGTGGATATATTCCTAGAAATGGAAGCTTCTTAGTTAAATGGAAAATATTCTATAACTCATGAATCCTATTTGTGGACTGTTTCTGCAGGTGCTTTTTAACCCTGAGCTGTAAAGGATAGGATTATTACAATTCATATGGAAAGCAAGTTTCACTTCTGCAACTGGTATTGAGACCATGTCAACCTGCTGCATCACCTGTGTTGTTTCATCCCTGTGCAGAATGTCCCCATTCTTGCTGATTTTGAAGCTGCTGTTTTATTCAAGGGTAGCACATCATGGGTTTTCTGATATTTCTTGCGTGTGTATGAGGAAGGGACAGTGGAGCTACCATGAAAACTTCATGGATTCGTCTGGACTAGACATTAATGACCATCCTTTCCTGCTCATGTTCCTACCCTGAAAATACTGAATCCTTTCACAGCTTTGACACATGCCCCACCCCACCCCTTCAACATACCAAAAATACTTTGCAAGACCAGGAGAACTGACAAGAGAGATGAGAGAGAGACCACAGAGCAGGCTGACACAGGTACAGCTGCAGGACACATACAGCTCAGTGGCCAGGTCAGGCAACCATGCTGAGCCTGGCGAACAGTAGCAAAGGTGGTGGGAGGCACAGAGAAATGATGGGAGGACACAGACACAGCCTTGTCATGCTTCGTTACCAAAAGTTATAGCACACATTGCTGGAGAGACGAGAGCCCCAAGAGACAGTCATGTTTGTCCTTAATACTTGCATACCTCCAAAAGAAATACTATGTAGAGTCATTTTTACCTATTATTAAGTCCCTAATCTCATATCTCAGTTTCTTAAAACAAAAGAACTATTTTGGGCATTTCTCTACCATTCTGAATTTTTTGAGCAGAGGTTCAAAGAGAGAGTTACAGGTATCATTCATCTAGGTCCAGTTCAAAAGTGGTGATTTGTCAACAGAACAGCAATAACTACCCAGATTGAGACTTTTGTTAATAAAACTGTCCTTCTGAGTTTCCTGATTTTGCATATGAAAATGAAGTAATGACAAAACAGAAAATATACAGACACTGCATTTTTGATAACTTTTTTTTTTTTTTAATTCGGACATGATGTTTTTAGACGTACTTATTTTATTTCCTTCAGTGGGGCTTTCCACATCTTAGGAGATTTTTACAGGACATGCTGTAAAACCTCTGTGGATGAAAGATAATTGCATTTCATTGAAGACAAAAGCTAAATCTCACATGATATAGCTTGTGCATTTTCTGTTTCCTTCAAAGCCGATACTGGTTTTGTGAAAACCCATTCACCGGCTTTAGTAAGAGAAACTGGGTAAATCTGTTTTGAAGAGGTCCAATTTTCTGCTCCTCTTTTCTTAATAAAAGGCTCCTTTACACCCCATACAAACGTTTCATTGAGCTTAAACATAAAATTATCTGCTCTCTGATACCCAGTAATATGTTTCTAAATCATCTAATTCTCATCCACTTGAAAATAAAAATTATTCTATACCTTGACCTAGCCTAGAGTGCAATTTAACACTCAAGAAAGCACCATACACATAATTTGAAGTGTTGAAAAACCATCTGAATTTCTCTGCTTCTTGTATGAGACATTTTCTTAGAGGAGTTGTGTATGACTAATTTAGTTCATATCAGAAAGAAAACAGGCTTCTTGAAAATTAAGTTGAACAGAATTATCATGATAAATTTGTGTAAGAGCACGCCAGATAAGATGATATTTTTCTAAAATTATATTACTATAGCTTTTATAGCAATCATAAATAAGAGAAAGTTTTAAAGACAGCTTTAAAAGTACTGTCTCCAAATTAAATTACGATTTTTGTCAGTATTTAATTTTTGGCAGAAACAAATAATGAATTAATGAAATCAACTTATAGGTTTAAATACTACATAAACTATTTTTTCTTACTACAAATAAATTTATCTTGCAACTTCATTTGATTGTCAAGCAAAACCAAAAAATGGAAAATATAAATTCTAAAATATTTAATCTCTTTTCCAGATGTTAAATAGGATTACTACATGTAGCAAAATTCAGTTAATATTAATGAATATTTTTAAAAGGAAAAATTTAAAATTACGTACTTATATTCAAACAGCATTTGGTTCTTCGTTTTTTTTTTCTGTTTGGTTGGTTGGTTTGTTTCTCTCGAGATGTGGTTGTTAAAATATTCTGTGTTGGTAACTAATGTATTAAAGAGGGAGAGACACGGGAATCTTTGCTGAGGTGACTAAATACCAAACTGGCTTTCTGCAGGGAACAGGTACAAGGGTACACAGTCAGCCACAGCTCTCCCCGAAGTCTAAGACAACAAGCAATTAGAAAGGTGTCTTGGGGAGCCCGTAAAGTTTCCAAAACCCAGGTACAGCACTAACATTTTCTGTGCTTCTAAAATTCACTCCAAAATGGAACCCATCAGCCTGAGGTGACACAGCCCACAAGACTCCTGAAGACATAAGGCACCACACACAAGAAAGTCACACCTTTTCACAGGATGTTGGGTCATCAACTCAGCTACCTTGGCTCAGCCAACATTAATACACAAACTATCAGACTATAATCTATTAAGAAAACTAATTTGCTTAATTTTTTGAAGCAAATTGTTATTCCCTACCAGCTTGAAGTCAGCCTAACAGATGAAAAATTTGGATGAATATTTCCATTTGGAAATGGAAATATTACACACAGAGTAAGAAGTGCAACAGAGCCTGGTGTTGACACTCTCACTGAGAGCTTTCTGGTTTCTGGGTGGTGTACTGTTGGGCATTCACCATGATTTGCATGTACAAGAAAACTTTACGCACCAAGGCAGTATAAGTTAGGATCGTAAAGTCTCCTTTTTTCCCTAGTCCTACTACAGTAAGTCATTCATGGCGATATACCTACCAATTCTAGGAACTGAGGAACTATAGTCTTCAGATTTGCTGTGCTGTCCAAATTATTGTGCTGGGGAAGAATCTAAAATAAATTTAATCTCAATTTGCATTACTAAAACATAAAGTTTGGGCTTTTTCAGCTTTCTCAGCAAGGGTTCTCATATTTACAGATTTAATTTTGTTTGATTTATTCTTCAGCAGCACCAAATTATTTTTGTGAGATCTAAAGGCTGTAAAAAATAAGTGTCTGAACTTGGTTATTTAAATGTTATTATATAGGAAGTGACTGATGATCTTAAACCTACAGAAGAAGCTATACTGGCTACATTTAACTTTTTATTATTGCCACAGTTAATTCCTCCCTTTTACAGCCACTACACTATTTATTAGCTAGGAGATGATTTAGTGGAATTCCTCTGTTCAAAGTTCAATGGGTACAGTGCATACCATAGCTACCTTATCTGGGCTCTCTGTCAAGAAGCTGAGGAAGACAGGCACTTCTTATAGAGCATGATTTGCTTGATTTCCTTTAGACACATACCAAAGGATAAGGTTTAGTCTCATTCTGGAATTACCTGCAACTTTCTTTAAGGTGGTTCAAGACAACTTGCCCAGATGCAAATATCTGGGTAAGTTATTAGAATTTTCATGGACATCACACATGACACAGGTTTCATCTCCTGAGATAACCTTCTTACAAATAAAAGGTGAAAGAAAACAAACACAGAACTAATAAATTATTCCCTTCTTACACAGTGATTTAGAGCGTGTAGTAGCATAGCTTTGAAAAGAGTCGAAGGACAAATGTTTGAAAGAAAAGTTTTCAAAAAGGCTACTAAAGAAAACAATACCTGCTCACAAAAAACCCTCAATCCTGCTGTTACTCACACCTGTACAAACAGAGTGCAGCACGCAGATGACAAAAACTGAGCTCAGCCAGAGAAGACTCCTGTTGTACTGATATTTTTGGGCTTAAGATTTTTCTTGAAATTTCCTACCATTTAACTAATTTAAGCTAATTTTTTTACCTTTTCCTGTTAATAAGTAATTCAAAGGTCTATGACGGTTCAAATATAAATTAAGGAATTTCCATTTCTATTTCCACTTGTGTTAGCCAGGAGATTCAATGACCTAGGCACCAAGATCAAAACCAAATATGGGCATAATTAGCAGTGCAGATATATTCTAGATCTGACCCAATACTTTTTTGTGAGAAGAAAGAGGAATTTCCCCTATCCCACTCAGCCTTCTAGATCAGTAACAAGAACTGAGATACATCAAATAATGGTTTAAGTTCCCTCTCAGAAAAATCTGGATGAGGGATCCAAAATCAGTTTAGATGAATGTCCCAGTTTATGGACAGTCATTTTGCTCTTTCTTTGTTGTAAATTAATATTGAGTTATTTATAAATAGCAAAAAAGAATATGCATGAAAGACTTAGAAATGTATCCCAGATATATCTCAGGAGCAGTTCAGTAACTTCAGAATAAAGGAGGTTTTGATGTAAATTCCTTTTCTACAGTGAGCGGAGGATGGAACTACATCTGAATTATGCACTTTTTATGTGGGTGGTCTGTCTGCTGTGCATGGGGACATCCTGAGCAATGTTGCACCTTGTCATAAAACAATTTTTTCTGAGGTACTAGGGTTTAGATGCGGCTTAGACGGCACACATTTCAGTGCAAGTCCGGAGCAGATAAATGCTGGTGTAAATATGGGCATGCAGGGAAATAAAGATCAAGCAAACATCTGAGGAACAGCTTGAGGATCTACATTCTTACCATTTAATTGGTAAACTAACTAAAATTGTTTTCAATTAAATCCATAATACCCAGCTATCAAATAAAATAAATGTATTAATGAAATTTGGAAGTTCATTTTCACCTGGCAAGCACAGTCAATTTGTACGTGTCAAAACCAAAAAAAAGACCACCCCACAAAAAAACCCATCCAAAATGACACACGATTAACTGTATAGACACTTAAGCAAGAACTAAATTCTATATAAGCCTTTTTCATTTGTATTCCCAGAAGAAGGCATTGCAGCAGACTGTCACACGCCTGTCATAAGTTAATTTCTTGAAGGAAATAAAAGTTTTGTATTTCATATGCCTCAAGAAAAGAATTTCTGTATTTGGGTACTTAATATTAACATGGGCTCAGATTATATACTGTAAGATCAAGGTAGGCTGTGGATCAATATCTTAAAAATTTAAAAGCTGCTATATTCACAGATGAGTATTTAATCCATGTGCAAAATGAGGACTTTTGCAGAGTCTGTCATGTTACAGGTTTGACTGTGTGAGATGCTGAAAGCCCTGAATTCTCAATCAGTTTAATATTTCAGGATGGAATCAGAACTTTGCTGTGTCAGTTTCAGAGTTTGGAATGTTACAACTACACTTCATAAAGCACTGCTTAATTACAACACATACACAGCAGTAATTCATCATACCATAAGCTACTGCTGATTAAAAGCTGTAAGCTGGTTTTAAAATCTTGTGCACTCATTATAAACAACAGTAGGGAAGGATTCCTAAAGGCTTGACCCATTTCCAATGGGATTTGACCCAATTCAGTGCGATGCAGCTTCATTTATATTTTATCTGTTGATTGGTATTTATCCATCTAACAGATCAGCTATTGATTTCTAAGTAATAGCACAATTTATAGAACCATTCCAGATGAAAAATAAAAACAGCTATTATTCAATTTTGTTTATTCTTGCCTATTGCATTGGGATTAATTATCCAGCATCATCTAGCCATCTTGTTTTGAAAAATGAAATGTGTATGGCATAACTGTCCTGCAACTTCTACTACTACTTGACCATTACATGGAGCTACCTGATGATTCAGCCCATACGTAATCTAAACAGTCCCCTAAATCTTTCTCTACCCTCATAATTATGGACCACAGGCAAAAAAATCCCATCATTGAGAATGGCTGTTAAATTGTAGTGTAGGAAAGGAAACCTATCATATGTACAAGCCAGGAAGCTTACTTCCTGGTTCAGACCTTTACAAGGCACCCGCATATTTTAGTTTGTAAAATCTGTGGCAATTCCTTGAACAGCAATTAAAAAATCTCAGATGAGGACAATTCCCAGAAAATTCATACCATCTGAGAAAAGGGAATACACAGGAGGATATTCTAGTCAAAGCACAAAGGAGTTTACCATTATTCCAGAGAATGATTGCTACTGGCCTTCTACAAAGAGTGGAAAATACACACATGGTGGTGACAGAGGACATTATATCATGCTTATGTCAAATCTGAGATGACAGTATATGCATATCACTATTTTTTTAATACAAAATTTAACCAATTGTAAAATTCCTAACATTTTCACCACAGCAAGAGCTAGATCTAGCTTTCAAGGTCTAGCTTTTCAACAGTTCTCTGCTCTGAGAGGATATCAACAAAGATGAATAAAAAAAGATTGACAAAGGGAAAATTCAGAGAACCCTGAAGACGGTATTTCCTTTCTGTGCATCTTGGGCAGCTTTCCCATTTCTGTTTTAGTCAAGAAACTGTTTGGAATGCTAGAGTGGCAAACAATCCAACTGAATTGGAGTAACATTATGAAATAGTTCAACTCTGTGATTCCATCCTTATCCTGAGCAATGTACAGCAGGGACAGAATTTTACTTTCTTAATGCAAAGTGACTAAAAGCCACTCGATGACCTAATCTCTCACCCAGTTAAAATCAAGTCTGCCAGCACAGACTATTTCAGTTTCCTTACCCAGACCTTGAATGAGTTTACCTCAGCTGCTTGTAACTTTTTCATTGCTAGAGATTTTCAACATTAGTAACTTTATACTTTGGAATGGAGGGAAAAACTGTTTGTGAGTTTTTACCTTTGATCCTGTAATTGCTGACTTCTGAGTATCTGGTTTATGACATACAAATATAATGTTTCTCTCCCTTACTCCTGTCTCCCCACTTTTTGCTTGTTTTTAATAACAGTTGTAATGCCAAGATGAAAGGAAAGCAAACAAGAGGAATATATGTAGTCTTAAATAAAGCATAAATATTTCATCCTAAATTTATCCAAAATGATGAGACTATGAATGTCACTTAGAATGAATGCCTCTTGGATGAGTGTAAGTTACAGACAGTCATGAGATCAATTAATTATATTGTAATGAAGAATATTAATGAGTCACTTTTACACCTGTTCTTTTAGTCTATATGTATTTAGTGAGCTGGTGAAAGTGAAAAGCAACAGATGCTGCAAAGGCTTAGAAATTATCTCTTGTCTCCATCCTTTGCATCCACAGCTCATAGTTATCTGAAGTTCAGGAGAAGCACTGCTAAACCTGGGGTTCCAACATGCATAATTTTAAAGCATGTCCAGAGTCCACAGTTGGCATCAGCCCAAAGGCTTGAGTCCACCTTGCCCCCGTTACCCATGCCTGGCCATAGCTGTGTTGTTTGAGGTGAGAAGGCTGCTTGTAATGTCAGAATCACAGGATCATTTAGGTTGGAAAAGATCTCCAAAATCATGGAGTCAGACCTTTGACTGATCTCTGCCTTGTCAACTTGACCATGGCACCAAGTGCCAGGTCCAGACATTTCTTGAACTCCTCAGATTTGTCACGAAAGAGGCAGCACACATTCCTGTAGGATCTGTTGCCCAGCACCAGGAGGTATGTTTGCAGACTGTGAAGGCCCAAAGCTACTCTTCCAGTACATCTGTCCATGGCCCTGTGGGATAGGAAGTCCTGCCAGGGATGCTAGTTGGACCACTTTTCATGGGCACATCTCTAGGCAGCAAAAAGAGCCTTTTCTTCCAAGCACTCTGCCCACTCAAGAGCAGCCAAGGTTTTGCTGCTAAATGGAAGAGCTCCAGGCCAATTAATACAAATAAATTGAACCTGACAGATCATTCAAGATAAACTTTTATTCCTCTTAGGATCTCATGCTAAGTAAATCTCTACATAAAATTTCACAAGGCAGAGCTGAGGAACTTTGCTATGCTCCTACCTAGACTATTATTCTCTTTTTCTCATTCAGTAAGAGAGCAAAAAACCCATTATCATTATTCTGACTAGATCTCCTTTGTCAATTACAACAAAGGTCTAAGGAAAGAAAAGATTGGAAAAATGCTTACATGCTCAAATCTTCAGTTATGAAGCCAAGGGAGATGCATTTATCTGGCCATTACATCTTAAAAAACCCTAAGTTTCAGCTTTGCTCTGTTTGGGATATGGCATGTCTAGGTTGACTTGGCTGCCAGCTAGCTTCACAGAATCACAGGATAATCTGAGTTGGAAGGGACCCACATGGATCATTGAGTCCAGCTCTTAAGTGAATGGTCCATGTGGGGATCACACCCACGTCCTTGGCATTAATAACACCATGCTCTGACCAACTGAGCTAATGTTTGGGAAAAACCACTTTGGGTAACAGTTTCAAAATGCTCCAGTGACTTAGAAATTAAAATGTACAACTCATTTGTCTTTCCCTCTAATATTTTATCTTTTGTATTCCTTTCATTTAGTCAGCCTCTTCCATACAAATAGATAGATCATAGAGGGCTAAAGAAATTTCAACTTTCATTAAAAAAAGATAATTTAAATATGTATTAACAAGGGAAACAGAAGCAGAAGTCCAACTGAAGCCCAGACAAGGGATGAAATATTTAATTTGCACAATAGCCCATGGCATCAGTAGGAAATTCTATATCCAAAGGACACTTATCTATGTATTTATGGCTTGCGAGCCCACTGTCTTTTCCAGAACTAATGTTTCTGTAAACCCCACTCCCTCCAGAGTCAGTCCACATTGGAGTTATGTGCACCACTGGTTTTATCTAGCACAATAAATCAGATGGACTAAAGCTACCTGAGTCTTTCAGGGATTAAAATAGTTCTAAAGTGCTGAAAAATGAACCTGTAACACACAGGCAATAATCTAGCATTTGGCTACAGGTTATCACTTAGGTTGTCAGCTAAATTTATCAAACCTGGATATGAGCAGTTAAAAAGCTTTTGATGATTTATAGCTTCTGTACAAAACTGCAGTCTTAAATCCTACTTAACATTTTCTGGGTGTGAAATTTCACAAATGGTTTTTTTTAAAAATTCTGTTTTCTTCTCTGAATTCAACAAGCCCTTTGTGCATTTACTGACCTTTGGGATTCACACTTCAGAGACTTTTCCAAGTCTTTTCCTCTGAAGAGCAGAAGCACAGACTAAATATGTGAATAAGTCCCTCATTTTTATCAGGCTGTCTGCCATTTACTAACACAGCACAACGCAACATTCTCCTGCTGTTACATCAGACTGCCACAGCCATGCTCCAAATGTCACATTAGCAGAGTCAGGTTAAAATCACTTTGTGTTACAACAATTTCTGCACTGACCTTTCGAAGGGTGAGAATGAGAGGAAAGCTTAACACCCATTGCTCTGTACAGGGAGCCTCTCCTTATTTTTCTCCTAAACATGAGAAACACATGCTTCATTTTCAAGGGGGAGTTGTCAGCTTTTATGAACATGTGACATTCCTGCAATCCACTGAGTTCTCCATGGCTCCATCCTATAGCCTGTGTGGTACAAGAAGCATTCTAAAACAGTAAAATTGATTGCCTGAGGATTAGGGTCTCTGAGTATGTCAGACATCTTTTTCTTGAGGAGCATAGAGATCTGCTTCCCCTGATGTACTCAGTTTTCCATTTTGACACAGGTCAGGGCACTATGTAGGGCAACTTGCCTTACCAGGCCTATAAATAACTTGACCTTTTAAAATGACCAGAACAGGGTATGTGTATTACTAATTTGGATCCTATAGCATACTTTTAATAGAAGCAAGGATCCATCATGAGTCTATTTCAGATGGGAATATAGGTTTCCTGAGGAAGAGCTATCCAGGCTGCTCAGTGCAGAAGCAGGACTGGAACAGACTGGAATGGTCTTCCCAGGGAGATGGAGGAGGCACCATCCCTGGAAGTGACCAAGAAATGACTGGACCTGGCACTTAGTGCCAGGGTCTATTTGATGAGGTGGTGATCAATCAAAGGTTGGGATTTATGATCTTGGAGGGGTTTTCCAACTTAAAAGATTCTATGAGTTTAGGGGATATCCTTTCAGTGAGGTATAGCTCTTTTCCTCACCCCCAAGCTAGTCTTGGTAGATCGCAGACGATTTGCAGTGGCCAAGCCACTGACAGGGAGACTATTCCCATGCTTATGTCTTGTGGGGCTTCTGCGACCACCTAGTGAGTCCACTCAAGACCCAAATCTGGTAAAATAAAAGTAAATTGATTATTATACACAAGAGATTAACCATTAAAGACTGTACAGTCTGTCAAGGTCAAGCATGGCCTGGATAGCTCTGAATTGGATATGCAGAAAGCAGCTCAAGGAGGAAAAATGTGTCCATGGCATAAAGGTTAAACAAAGAGGGGAGGAAGAAAGGGAGAACACAGCAAGCTATCAAACAGCTTTGTGTCAGTAGCTGGGGATCATATAAAATAGCACTTAGATTTATGTACAAATGACAGTTCTCTATATCGCTGCCTGACCCTGTTCCTTATGTGAACTGTATTAATTCAATACATTTCTCATTCTAGCAGTAGTTTGAACTAAATCACTGCTAAATCATCTGTGGTGGAATCACTTTGTTGCAGGTAGATGTAGTAGATCAATCTAATGAAATAATTTACTTGTGAGGAACTCATCCCTTGTCCTCTATAATCATTTAAGGAAAAAATTATACATGCGCTCCAGTTGAAGATAACAAATACCAAGATGGATGGAATTTCAAACAGACATATTTCTCAAAAGTCCACACTCATGTTCTCCCTTTGGTTTCAATTTTTGAAACAGTAGCTCAGTGTAAGAAAAGTATGACCCAACCATTTCATTGCAGGGGCAAGGGGGACATTAGGGTCCATAGTAAGCTTCTAAAAAATGTTTTGCCCAAGTCCAAAATGTATGGGGTACGGCTGTTGAGGGGGTTTTGACTCCCAGACTCTAAAATAGAAAACTCTGAAAAATGAGCTTATTCTAAGTCAAAATATGAGATTATAAAGTATCTTTACTGACTCTTGAAATAGATAAATGGAAAGTTGAACTGGCATGCCCACTTCATTTCTTTTGAAAAGGAGGATGAGAAATCCTGTTGGAGCAAATCATCAAAATTCACTGAAAATAAACAGATAGATGTTTATCACAGACGTGTAACAAATTCAATATAATTATATTAAATAATGTGATTCAAGCCAGAAAATGGCACCTGGGCCACTGTGAACTACTACCAAAGGTAGGACATTTAGACAAAATTCAAAAGATTTTTCTCAAATCTATTAATTACATGTGCTCATTTTCTATTACATGTTGACAGAAATAGAATTCTTAAATTTCTGAACCAGGGTCCAGTAATTATATATCAAAACAGATTATTTTTTCAAAAACAAAAATGTCAGTTTAGAGAAATAGGTACCAATACAATGACAGCATGATATTCTATGATTTGTAATTAAATAAGCATTTGTAATGGCAGAAAAAAACCAAAACAATGATTAGGATGAATAAAACCGGACTAGTAAATTTGAAAAGCAACTTAACATTTCTGTACCCTTAATAAGGAGCTAATACCTGGACTTAAACTGCTTCTGTGCTCTCAAAGTTTTAGTACAAATGCCTATAGGAATTCTGCAGTAAATAACTCACAACTGCCTTTGGATACCTACAAAGTGAATAAATCCATCTTCACTCTCTTTTTAAAAAAATATTCCTTTTTCATCTCCCTTATCTGTATTAGATCAGAGTTGTTTTCTCATAACACTGATGCTATTGTCTGCCATCCCTGGAGTAGTTCTATGAAGGAATTTTTTTCAAATATACTTTGTTATAAGATTCCCCAGATTCAGAGATCTTTTAGACTTTTTATGATTATCTTCAAATCTGTAGTCTACAACTGTGCAAACCTTAACATGCTGACTTGGTACAATACTCAACAATACTTAGTTTTGTCTGTTCAAATGGTAATGTCAAATAATAAATCTATGTCCTTTCAGTGACCTAGATAAACTTCTTTTCCTTTTTTTCCATTCATTAAGAATTAAAGTTATTCTATTTCACGGTTCTGTATATCTTGAGGAAATATTTGAAGTACAAGTTAGGGATGATGTCATTGCAATAGACTGAATTCTCTATTAATTACACCAAATGAAATATTTTCCCATAATATATACCAGAATTTCATGGGTTTCTTGTAAGTCTTCTGGGTTTTGTATTAGAAATTCTTTTTAAAAAAGAATCTCTCTGAGATGTCAAGGGGAGAGCTGCGCCAGCACACAGCTTTGCAGAGAGCAGTAGCTCATGGTGGCCTCATAGCCCTCACGAAAACCTCTGTCTCTCTTCAAAAGACAGGGAGGACTGGGTGGTAACAGGGAGGGACAGCCCTCCACATCACCTGAAATGGAACATCTGAACAAATTAACTCTAGCAGAAGTAGGATACCAAATGTCAACTAAAAAAA
>WBMY01016564.1:14414-38809 GCA_013397315.1 Donacobius atricapilla
GCATAGTATAGTGAAACAAAACACAGGCATTTTCGGACAAGATCTGGCAACACATCACTCACTTTAGCATCTGCACTGGCTGCTGAAATAGACAAAGGAAGCAGAATTGAACTCCTTTTTTGTGTTGCATCTGTTCTGGTCTTGATTTTGAGTTCCCTGCTGGTGATATTTATAGCACTATTATTTTAAAAGGATCGTTCTTGATATACATGTCCATTTGAAATCTAAAGAACTTTTCAAAATAAAGAGCTGTAATAAAGAACAATTTTAAAAAATAGAGAAAAAACAATTTAAGAGTCTAAAGTGGAATATACCTATTATGAAAAAGATAAGTCTTTCCAAAACAGAAATTCTTGTTAACAAAAAATTAAGAAAAATAATATCTCTGTAAAACTTGCTGTCTTATAAAAGATGTGAAGCAAGTTATGCAAGATTGACAGTCACAGCTCTCAACTGCTCTTGAAGTTGTCTGAGCTTTCTACATCTTTGTGTTCATTGTCACTACCTAAACTTAGATGGAAAGATACCTTCAAATTTGTGATTACCAGTGCAATTCCAATGACCGATCAATCCTTGGAAGAGTTATCTTTAACAACATATTTTCTTAAGTTTCTATTAACCTTCCCCATGTTGATGAAAAGGCCTGTTCTTACTCATAATTCAGTCAATATCATAATTTTGACTTCATAAATGATTTTAGTGGTTTAAGAGTGAATTGTGACTAAGAACTCTATGGAATGCAGCTAAGAATAGTATGATTGGGCCCTTCATTTTGAGGTTTTCATGATTTTTTTCTTACAGCATCTTTACAAACAATTAGGGAAACTGAAATTTAGACGCTTTTTTAACTAGAATGTGAATTGTAACACAGAATCATAGAACAGTTTAGGTTGGACAATACTTTTAGGATAATCAAGTCTGATGGTCAACCCAGCATAATCATGTGTACAGGGGAAAAGAAATCAAATACTCCATTGAACATATTGCTGAACGTATGTTACCACATTTTCATTTTGTTTTTGAAACTTTGAATAATACAGCATTATTGTTAAAACTCAGCAAATATTTTTACATGGAAAATTAGCAATAAGTATGTGTAAAATATTCACAAATTTTACTTGGTATTAATAAAGCATAGATACAGTCTGGTTTCTCTGATAAGACAAAAGTGTCATTAAAAAATTCCTTCTAAGTCACAACATCTGTATGTAAACTAGCTGGGATTTCATTAAAGAAAAAATACTAATTTTTTTTTCTTTTTTCCCCTGCTTTTTTTTCTTCCTTTTCACTACCTTCGTCTCCAGAAAGCATTAACAAGTGAGCTAATATTTACATATATGTTTCTAAATATCATGCCTAATTTTTCTTTCTTTTATTGCTTCTAGAAAAGTTAAAAATGTCAAGTTAAATTAGTTCTAGGTTTTGCTATGCAAGACATTCTACATACAAAAAGTCGAAGTATGTGGGTTGTTTTTTCGGATTTGCCTTATTTTTTTCTGAAAAAAACCCATGTATGTTGCATGGCAGAGTTCATCAGTTACTTCTTCAAGCCTGGAGAGTACCTGAGTATATGAAGAAAAGACATTTGGACACTAATATTAATGTTTTCCTGTAGGTAAAAAATTCAGTGATGAGAACTTAAACAAGAATTTGTTGACTAGAGCAGAAACCCAGCTCTGTTTTTATCTGTAAAATATATAAGCAATCCTCTGATGTCAAAAGGTTAGTGCAGAGCAGTTGGGACAATTTTTTTTTCAGGCAGCAGATAGCCTGAAAGCTTAATGCTTTCAATTGTATGGCTACTTCAGCTCTAAGAGAAGTGGTAAAATTAATGCTAAAGGGTTCAAAAATACAGGAAACAAGTAAAACTCTCAGGGGACTGCAGGCCCTTGCCTTAATAGAAAAAAGAGGAAAAAGAAAATAAATAGAAAAAAAAAGTACTAGGAAGAGAGTGGCAAAATGACTGGGGAAAAACATTCCTTGAGTTTAAGTGTTTCATTTTTTGAGTTTTTAAGGGGGCATCAAGGATATTAACTAGCCACGGCTTTTGTTGATAAGATGAAACAGAGTAATATGCAGCTGCTGTAATTCTTAGCCAGGGTGCATTCTAAGCCCTACTAATCTATTTGTGCAACCTTTGTTTTTCAGTCTGATGTAGACTTTTTTTTTTTTTTTCTAACAGAAGAATGTTCTGGATTAATTATTGTAAATCCTATGAGAAAGGAAAAAAGTAAATTCTTAAGCATTTTAGATAAAATGCTCAGTATTAACTACTACATTCAAGAATAAGCAAATTCTTATGAATGTCCCTGTTAATTAGGATATTAGCGCTTTAAATAACCTTCTTGAGCAGTCATATATTTTCTAGCTAAATCCCAAAGGCTGCTGATACATTTCCTTCTTAATAAGGTCACAAAGAAACCATCTCTTTCTCCTACTCGTTTGCTTCCACATAGGTAGTGGTTACCTGTACAGAAAGGATAGCAGATCAACTCATCCACTTCTTGACATGAGATCTCTTTTTTTTTTTTTTTTTTGTCCTCAAAACTGAGGAGTCCCTCTACATATAAAGACAAAACTGCATCATTTCAGCCAATTATTAGTGTTAATTGTACAGCAAAACAACATAAAGATCAATTTGTATCTCACTTTAGTTCACTGGGGGATGTCTTCTTTTCCAGCCCTCAAGACAATCAGTCCCATACTGGTCAATTTTCAATATAATAAGGTATAAGCAGTCTAGGCATGTTAAATCCTTCAAATTAAGATATTTGTTTTTAGCCATGGACCTTTCTAGTGGCTTTGTGGTATATGTATCAGATCAGAGTTTCTCGCGTTCATAAAATAATGCGTGAAAGAAAAGTTCTTAATCTCATCCTGTTTCCTGCTGGGTGGCTTTGTGTTGCAGGCTCTGTGGCCTGGCAAAGGAGAACTCCGAAGGGGAAAGGCAAAGTCTTGTCATGAGACGCAAATACATAATTTCAGCTGTGTGGGTGAGACCTCTAATCTATGCATTGCAGGTTCTTGCAGTGATAGTCATGCAGAGATATTTTCTGAGAGTGGTTCAGACCATCTACTGATCTGTGTAGTGCCTGTACTAGTTCTAGTGACACTGTGATTACTTGTATTTCCAGCCCTTGCCCTGGAACACTTCCAGGCAGTCTTATATTGAAATGGCTCTTATAGTTCATTAAGCATCCAGCATAATACTGTTGAATATGATTGGTGCATGTGCATATATTTATTAAAACAAACAAAAAAATCAGGTAGTTAAACTGCACAATTATGGGAAAACGAATAATAACAATAAAAGACCATTTAAGTTAACAAGCTTTGTTATCAAAGAATAAATACAAGTTAGATAAATGAGACTCTAGATGTAACTAATCTACATAAATAAGCTCCGGTCTGATTAGAGGATAGGAATATATTAAAATAATCTTAAAGTATTTAAAAAGTATTTTACTTTAGTACTTTTATCATTTCTAGTTTATTTTCATCATATTTTTAACAAATCCACTCCATAAAAAGAGCTGAGTTAAATGATAAACTACTTTTACTTGCTTTTATTTTTTGATTAACATTTCCTGTGCAAAAAAAAAGGTCTAAACTAATACAAATAAACAAAAGTAACATCATAAGTTTTCATTCTGATTTGACTGTGTTGTGTGTCAAAAACATAAAGCATTTTTTAATGTCTTAATTTTAATTTTTTTATGTGGCAATGTTTTTTGCTTGATTTTTAATTAAAGAAAAACATTAAAGGGAACATTTAAAGGACAATTTCTTGTTTACTGTCTTTATCAGCAGAGAGCAGCCTTTGTAGTGTTTGAAAGCTGGTGCATTAAAAATCAATTTCAAGTCTTCAAAGCTGTAAACTCTTGCTTCTTTTGTAGATATATACTGTTTTTAAAATCATTGGAAGCACAGTTGACAATTAAATTAAAACAAAAAGTAAATAATGGTTTCATGAACATTTGAAGGATTTTAATGTATTTTTAATAATAATAGCTACAGGACTTTTTTATAGCGACAGACATGTGAATAACAATTTGTAACTTTAAAAAGCATAATTTGTTCCTAAAGACAATTTTATGTATTCTCTTATTAAGAGAATTTTGTTTTAAACTTCTTTTGGTGCTATTTTGTCGTTTTTAGTGAATACCATGATTCAAACACAGAATGTCAGTCAGTTTTTTTACTTACTATATTTCTGTCTCACTCTTCGCTGATTGCTAAGCAACCACTTATGATTGTTTAGCTATGAATCAGTTTTTTAAGAAAAAGGTAAGCTGAAGTGGGCTAAACAAATGTTCATTAATTCTTAATGAAAATATTTTAATTCTATAAAATTTTAAAAGCAACATAGAAAAGAACATTGTTTTAAAGATGTACCTCAGATTCAGCACTTGAGTGACTACCAGCAGAGTCAAAAATGCTCTTTTTGTGAAAATCTAGAAAAAAGTGTGTCCTTAGTCAGTGCATAAGTAATACTGAGGCCTGTGGAAATATACATATATATGTATATTTAACTTAATATTATTTCTTTCAGGGCAGGGTCCTTAAAACACTTAATCAGTGATCATTTTAATTTAGGCCAATAGAACTGTAAAATTAAATAGATCATTTACAGGTATGAGGTTGCTGATGTGCATAAACATGTGCAGAATTCAGCCCAGAATCTGCTAGTCTGTGTTATCTGAACTGCTCCCTCTTGCTTCTCTCCTTTGCTTTAAGAACACTGCAAAGCTGCAAAAGCTGTTAGTTTCACTTAGCTTCCAACTACATTTTCTCATATTATGTTGAGATAGCCCTGATGTCTTGCTTTCTTCCAGAGACTTGAGTAATTTGATATGCAGATTTGAAGATCATAAAAACAATCCTGCTTTGATGATCATGAGCCAGATTATCCAGCCACAGCTGTAAAGTACCAAGTGTGTTCTTTTGTGATCTCTTCATCATTTCAGTGGATCAAATGACAATAAGAATATAGTGGAATTTAGAGTGCTTGGGAAATAATGAAATTAAAAGCCTTTTTAAAATGACAACCACAACGCCTTAGAAACTCATTCTATTTCTAGGCTATGGGCCAAATAATGTGCGTATGCATGCATATGTGGATATATACAGGAAAGCGAGCAGAATGGAATCAAAAGAACCATCTAGATGGATAAAAGGCATTATTAATGAGCAATGTGCATCTAATTTTTCTTTTCTATGTTGTATATGATCTGTACAGAGCTGTGTAGCAGCATTTTGGAAGATGCTGTAAACTTGCACCTTTTGCTGCAAACTAGAAAGCATCAAGTTTAGAGACAAATGATGTCATTTTTTTTTCCTGAGGTAAGAGTATTGGTAAGGGAGGACCTCATTTTCCACTTTGTGATGGAATCCTGATATCAGACTCCAGGATTGAGTGGTCTTTAAGAGGAAGTAATATTCATGCAACATGTGAAAAGAAACATCATGTAACTGATTCCATGAACTGCATTAGTTATTAAAAAGTGCATGATAATTTGCACCTCTTAGCTCCAAGGCAAGAAATATATCAGTCAGCTTTGTAGCTGTTGGGTGAAAAGGAGGTGAAAGCAAGATGTTGTCTGTTATTTTTTTCAATATACAGTCTTCATTTTGTCTGTACATGTATTTTGCCTATTTAAACCACATGTAGCTTCTATTCAGGTGCAACAGCCAATACAGGCAAAAACAATTGTATGAATTTATTTTGTTATTTATTCATTGGCCACCACATATATGATCTTTCCCAAATGTATACCTGTCATTATTGCAACAATGCAACGTAATAAAATAATAGTTCCTTCAAGCATGAAATAATTAATTTTAAGTACAATCCTGGGCTCATTTATTTCAAACAGCCTTCCAGAATTTTGAAGAGAACTGTAATTTCAGTTCATTTAATATATGTGTAGACCACAAATAGTCTTTCCTTCATCCCCTGATATTGGCAACTTAGGAAACTCAGGACTGAGTATCTGGATTTCCAGATTTTGACCTACTTGTAAAGCAAGAGGAAGCTGTTTCTATTACACAAATGTAAGCTTCAGGAACTTTTGTAAGCAATGGCAAAAATATTTAGATAAATTACTTGTAGTCATACTGGTCTTGCTGATGCTTGCGGATGAAGAAACAGGCACACATGCTGAATAGCCTTGGGAGGAGACGACTTTTTTAAAGGAAAGTTTTTTTCTGATTTAAGTTTTGGGGTTTTGATAGTGTTTTATAATAAAGACAATTACACAGTAATTTGGGTTAGAATGCATGCCCAGTTCCCCATCTCAAAACCAAATTTGTTACTACCTGTGGCTATTTCTATTAAAAAAGAAACATAATTACTATGAGTCTCAGCAGTCTAAGAGTAAATTTTTGCAATTACAATACTTCCCTTGGGCAGATATATGAAAATGGCAGATTAATTCCTGCCAGTCAACTCCTTGCACATTCTTAAGGTTCCTGGTAGCTTGGACTATCATTATATTGATGCTGTTTATTATCCTGTGGCTAAGGTTAACTAGGAAATGCTACTATAAACCTATACCACTGCCTTACAAAGTCTCTGTGCTGAAGTGTGATCCACAGCACCCTAGGAGCACAATACTAATTCTATTTTCATGGAAAGTGAATGATTTTTCTGTTTATTTTAGCACAGTTTAGAAGGGTATTTTGTATTTTATTGCTTTATGCCTCAAAAGATACAAATAAAAACACCAAATCAACTCAAGTTTAATCATTCTCAGGAATTTATCAAGACATTAATAATGCTGCATGTGAACTGAAAAATATGGTAGTTCCTTAATATTTTATCGTTTTTGTTTTATTCCAAATAGCACAATGCAATGAAACACCAGTAAACTAAGATGACCCTGAAATTATCTAAAGGAACAAATTCTCATGGAAATCATTCATCCTCTAGTGGATTTTTCCTCCTTAAACAAGTTTTGAGGGCATATGAGTAAATGAATTGCATGGAAAGTTTGTGCTCCTGGAGATCACTCTGCAGCTAAGCACCTAACTCCATGTTGAATTCCAGGGAAGCTGGAAGTCGGTATGGCTTCATGTGGGCTCATGGTCCACCTGCAGGGAGCAGCATTATTCTGTGTTACACATGATCTGGTTTGACTATCCAGGAAGAGCAGTATGAACAATCCCAAGCTATTATTTTTCATTTTGCTTGAACTTCTGTCTGAAATTTCTTGCACTGCACCTGTAGAGTTTTCTTTTCTTTTCCCACTTTGCAAGAGGTTTCCATGTACACAAGCTTCTGAATGTCAGCTCGGAAATTTCTGTGATATGGACATTACTTAGAGAAGGTTCCATTAGCTATTTTTTTTGAGAGGTCATAAATAAAATTTTAAAAAGTAAAATATATATACATCCTTCAGTTGATATTCAGTGCATTCCACTTTAGAAAAACGTGCTCACATACTGGGTGAGCATCCTGCTAATTAGCTAGAGAGGAAGTCCATAATTGAATCCCTGTGTTCCAACAAACCCCTCTGTCAAATATTAGCATTCATGTTCAGTCACTCTATCTCTGGTGAAACCTGCAGCAGTGTCCTAGATATTGACAAACTAACACCCCTTTGGAACAGAAAGATGACTTTATCTGATTCTGGAATCTTTGCAGAGACTACATCTTATGTGGATCTTAATTTTACAGAAAGGTCTGATTTCAGAGTCTTGATACGGCATGCCGTAATGAGAAGGGCAATCCAGAACATTTTTTTCCTAGTCTTTTAAGAATTTACAGGTCAAAGTCAGCTTTAAGTACTTATGAAGTATAGCGATTACTTGTGGCAATTTTTAGTTAAGTGGGTGTTGTGTCCTAGATGAGGTGATCCTATAAAGAAGTGTAACTATTTTTTCTTTTGCTTGTTTTGAATAGGATAGGACTCTATGAGTCCTATCAGAAGACATTGCAGTAGGCTAACATTGAAGTGACAGAGTTGTAGATGCATGCACACAGCCCTATATCAGAATAGCCTTATTTTTTTTTGTCCAAGTCTACTTGACCACTGCTACTATACTTGTGATGTAATGGTGTATTCAATCAAACTTTCCATTTTATGAGGTACCTCATCGTAGACACATGACTGTTATGACTTTAAAATATATTTAGGGACAGAACCTCTTGCTAAATTTGCGCAAGCCTAAATTATTTATCTTATGTCACAAATAATAAATCAACTCATCACCATTTTACAGTTGAAAATCTCCTTGCATGGCTGTGTGAGTCCATAAAGCTCGATGATCTACTGTTCTGTCATAAATTCGGCCATTATTTTTGCAACATATTTAGTATTTTCCTAGTGCTTAGAGGAAATAATTATGTGAAGGTATTTGTGTGAAAGTAGGGCTTTGTATCTTGTCACAAAATGTTTAGAGAATACCTTGTTGTGTATTTTTAACAAAAGTCAAAATAAAGATTTGTGTGACCTAAATAAGAAATTAGACAGAAACTTATAATGTGAGTTTTAAAATCTGTGATTCTCTTCTGAATTCCTAGGGAATTTAGGGAAATTGTTTTTCTGGTGTGGGATTTTAGAAAGAGAAAGGGGTTAAGGTGGCAGCTTTAAAGAAAAGGAGGTGATCTAGATTTACCCCTTTTTTCTGAACACCACCTAGGAAGAAAGCTTCAGTGTTCCTCTTTGTGTGCATTTTCTATGCTGGCAGCATGGCTTCAGAACCAAATTCTTCTCCATCTTTGTTGCTAATTTTTTTCGTTCTGTAGGGAAGAAACACAGAACTGGAATTTTGTGCCACATACAGTGTTTGCTGCCTAGCTAATCACCTTTCCCTGTCACTGCCATTACAAATCTGTTCAAATGCAACTTTCTTCAGCATACAACATATGTATCTGTGGGAATGTCGCATGCTATGTAAAGGCTCGCTTAGCCTGTAATTGGAGTAAGCAGACTGATCCAAGGGCTATTGAAACCAGTTTGAAAACACCCATTGATTTCGCTGAACCTCAGGTCATGGCTTGTGGGAGTTTTATTGTTGCCTTTAGTGAGAGTATGGGTTGGACGGAAAAAGGTAAACATACTAGATAGATGCTAACACAAAGTTAACAGATTTTAAATATCCATCATCTCTATTTCTCCTTACTAAATATGATAAGTACAAAACAGATTAACAGTCTTAAAAGGCCATAATTTGTTCTCCTTCACCATCCAGTACTGGAGTGTTTATAAGCTTTTATCTGTTCAGAAAACATTTGGGTTATGTTGCTCTTAGAAACAGGAAATAAACAGTGGTAAGAATAGGACAAATTTACTTACTGGCTTCACTGGGAATGCTTGCTAAGTAAGAGCTTTCAGATGTGTCTCAAAATTAAGAAGCAAAAATGCCAGGAGACTAAAATTGCACTGCAGGATGAGAAAGAGAGAGAGAGGAAAGAGAGGAAAAGGAGAGGAGAGGAAAAGGAGAGGAAAAGGAGAGGAAAAGGAGAGGAGAGGAAAAGGANTATTTAAAATGAAAAATAATAATAAAAAAAACCCAACCTGCAAATGCTGTCAAAGACACGCTCCTATATGTATTGTTATTTGGAGTTCATGGTATGATATTCTTGAATATGAATAAGCTGGATATTGCAATAAGTGCAGATTTCATTCTAGTTAGCTAATTGTAATTGAGTCTGTTATGCAGCAAACATGGTATCTGTTATGAATACTAAGGTAGACTCAACATGGTGGGAGCCATAGATAAAAGGAGCATTAAAGCGTTTCAAATTCAATCATTAGGTTTCATTGCACCCATCTGCTACCAGAAAATATAATGGGCAGCTTGATTCGTTGACCCTTAACTGTCATTTTTGAAACATGTTTTTTAAATCCATATCTTCAAGTCAGACCTAGAGAGATAATTTGATAAGAGAATACCCAGTATAATTTAATGCAATTACTTTTTTCTTTTTAATTTTTTTTTTATATAATCAGGTTTTACGGTCTGTTGTATATTCTGCTAATCCAGTAAAAGTAGTTATTTCACATTGAATGTGGTTAAAAGTAACTAATGTTCATCTTCATTAAGACTTCTATTAAACAGAAGGTTTGCTGAATTTCTGCTATTTTTTTAATGAATGAACTAATACCTCTTTTTAATTGTTTCCATGTGTTTCTGTTACACTAGAATTATACCTACATGTATCATTTCCACAAAGATTCTACAGAACAGCACAAGGGCTAAAAACAGATTGAAACTGTGGAGTACTTTGTATTTTGTTTCCAAAATATGTTTAATCTCTTTCCTTTTTTGTTCTGAAGCAGATATTATTTTTTTGGGGTGGGGAGGTGAGTGGGTGGGCAAAGCGGGTACTTCTTTCAGCAATTCTGTATGTGTGGCACACAAGTAGACTGTCTCATAAAATAGCAGTTTTACTTAGTGAAAGCAGAAAACAATGTGATAAATGAGGATAATTTAATGTTTTCTCAGCAATGGCAAACTATTATTCTATTCTGTCATCTGAAGTTTTTTAATGGAAAAAAGTGGTTGCATGTATTTCTTTACACAACGGGATACAATTCCTGAAATATTTATGTAATACAGAGACAGATGTATGTAACCTAACCTTATAATCCCATTTCACAGCTTTCCCAAATACTAGGAAGCTCAATAAATGGGAAGCCGATTATATTGGCACTGTAACTCTATTAATAGGATTCGGATTTGCCTTATTGACAAGCCAGTACTGTTAATATTATCCAGTATATTAAATTGACAGGAAAACCGGAGCGATAGAATGTGTCTACATCCTAATTGACAGGGAAGCTCTTTCAAAAGGTTCTTAATGTGGTTTTTATTGACAGACTAGCTTCAGTAAGTACATATCATTGGTGAGCAGTGTAAATATATTGGATACAACTGTACTAGCAGATTCAGTTGTAGTTATTGTTTTGTCTTCCCATACTTCCATCTTTACTTTGCTACAAGTTGTATGAAGTTCTCTTGTAAGACCTTTACAAACGCGTCTTACAGCACCACTCACAGGCATTTGACAAGTTGCGAATTATTTAAAATGTGTTCATCATTTTTAAATGAATAGTGGCAGTGCAGAGCAATGCAATAATGTGTCATGAATTTCATTATGTTTATTTATTGACGCTGTGATAGTGTTATTGTACTTTCAGCTTGAGCTCTTTATGTGGTGTGATGTTTGGCACTTCTTCCTACATTCTTATCTTGCATCTTTTCCGAAAAGAAGTTCAGCTTCAGAGTTCATATTACAATTGCTTTTTTCCTAGTCACATTTGACAAATTTCCACATACTCTTCTGAAGTCATGCTAATTTCATTACATTTCATGTTTCTCCAGTGCAAAATAAAATAAGGCTCAGAAACATGAAATAATTGTAAAAAATCCAGCAAAATTTGAGTTTGGTCCAGAAAATCTTGATTCCCTTTTCAGTAGGAGAAAGTTTTGAGTTCAGCTTCCACAGTTTTTCTTTGTCACATCTTTCTTAAAGAGATAGAAGCCTGACCTTAAACACACATCCTGCACTGGTAGAGGAGCTGAAGGCTTCTATTGAGCTGACTTCCTTGCTGACAAAGAGACAAGCTTGTTCCTGAAATGCTTAAAACCTTTATTTCATATCAAAAAATCTGATCAGGGTCTGGTCACCTCATCTTTTGAATGTCACTCAGGTCTATTTTTTTATCAGGATCACTTAAAATTATGTCATTCTGTAGTGACCTTTTTAGCTTCTTCAGTCTTCCGACTTGATGCAATCATCAGTGAGATGGGAGAACTTATCTGGGCCTTGTGATTTCTAATCCTTGCACTGTGTTAAATTCCCACAGTCCAGGCTTCTGCCATCTTTAGTGTCTTGTGCATCGCAGAATAAACTCTTGTAAATATTTAACAAAAAGTTGGTTTCATTAAACCAGTAGTACATGCAGCCGAAATAATCTACAATGCGTTTGTATGACACCTTAACCAATAAATCAACAATAATTTATTTTGGTAACAAATATGGTACTTGCTAAGAGGAAACAGTACATGAATTAGGCATTCATATAGGGAGATCTGCATTCCTTTGCATATGTGAAAGGATGGTAGTGTCTGTCCTCAGAGCTTCGCTTTTCAGAAGTCACTGTGCAATTGACGGAAGAGCTCAAGACCTCTTCCTTGCACAGTTTTGCTTTTCTCATTCAAGAGGAAAACACAAGCCACCAACCAACACTTTAATAAAGAGTTCAACAAGCCTTGTGAATGATATTGCCTTGTGCATTTGACTGTTTTTACTGTGCTGTGTTTTCAGTGTGCTTTTGAATAATGCTGTGTATGTCAGAAACTCACATAAACACACTGTAGGACTTTTAACACCAAAATACACATCTTGCAGCAAGTGTGAAATTTTCCAAATATGTATGTAATATAAATTATATCTCAAAAGCTTTTTCAAAGGGATGAGAGTAAAGAGCACAAAGTAGGATAATATTTTTAAAAATAGCCTATTTAATTTTGTCTTTGAAAAAGGTAGAACAACTTATGAGAGGTTGATGGCCAGTTTTTGGTTTTGTTGTTGTTTGGTTTTGCTTTTGGGATAATGAATTTTCTTAATGAAGTAGATCTTGTGGAACCAAAAACTACTATTTGAGGCTAAGTATACACACTCGCTGGTCATCTTATACTGAGAAGTCTTTGTGAAAAATTGTACTATGCTGAACCCAGACTGTTCCAAACAAAATGAAGACAATTGTCTGCTCTTTCAAAACTCAATTTGGCAGAATACAATTCTTTTGCCTCCAGAAAAGATTGCCATTATATAAGATCTTTGTTTCATGGGGGAAGAGTGAATACCTGGAATTTAGCTTTTCAAGAAAAGGCACAGAAGATGCTTGAATTAGGTATTAAGTGGCAGTCTGATAAAGGTGAGAGATGTTTCATTTCATTTTTGCATTTAATGTTTAATTAAAAAGAAATTAGAGTCAGCAAAGACATTTTGCTTTAGTACAGTTCCAGGTATGAACACCTACATAAAATGGAGCTGCATTAAATCATTCCAGAGAATGTGAGGCTTCTTCTTATAATTCTGAGAAAAAAAATTATGAATATTCTAGTCATCTAATATTCATAAATCCGATTAATGTCTAAGACTTTTTTTTCATATTTTAGAGTGCATCTTTCCCTTATATGACAATTATTTCTAGGCATAATTTGTCAAGAATACTTAAATATTGAATTTCTCTCTCTGTCCCTGTCTCTTTCTTTCTTATTTCCTCTTTTTCTTTGTACTCATTGATTTTATTCATTTTTTTTTAGACAGACCTGTTGAATTGCACACTTGTTTTTTCTTAATTTTCCCTGATTTTATTCAAACAGTATGGAATACACCAAATATTGTTTGAAATCTTCTAAATTGTGAGACAAAAAATGTTTTTAATTAAAAGTAAAGAGAAAAAGAAAAATTGTGAGGCACATCTAATTTTTAAAAGTATGCTTTTTTCAGGAATTCTTGAAAGCAGAAGCCTTGTGAAGTCATCTACTATTCTCTTACTGAGCAATAGCAGAATTTTTGAAATCTGATTGATTAATATGGTGCTGTAATTCTAATCCTGAATTAAAAAAAAAAAGTGTGCAGAGCCACAGTAAGATTCCTTTGTATTTTTAAAAATAGCATAATATTTCAACAGAAGTAAACACATATACTTTGCAAACATGAATTTATGAAAAGATAAAAAAGGGATAAGAGATGAATATGGCCCATTGCTAAAAATATTCTCCATAATTCATTGTGTAATGCTCAGCCCAGGCTGGTTCAAACTGTTTCCAGTGATGAAATTTTTGCTTTCTTTTTTTTTTCTTATGAGTTTATTTAAGGTTAATGGATCCTATGAAGAATTTGTTTCTTATACTCTATTCTTGGCTATAATTTTTCATTTTCCTTTCTTTAAATTAAAGTTTTCAAAACCATAGCCATTCCAAAATTAATTAGCAGAAACTTAACAGTTGACTTTCAAACTTTTGAATGGTTTTATTTTTGAGTCTGTAAAATTTAGTATTCCAAATACACCTTTGATGCAGTTTGTCACACACACATAAACATACACTCACACTTTGATCAGAAGGCATGAACTGAAAAACTGATTTATTTGAAAAGTCTAACTCCATTTTATAGTATTACTACAAAGGCCAGGGACTGGGGGAGAAGGTTGACACCTTTCCCCATCCCATTGGTCAAGAGAACTGTCCATCAGCTGTCCATATCTCTAAGAACTGGAATGAAAACAACCTTGAAACTACAATAACATTGGCCAGTGTTTACAGACCAGAGTGTGAGAAAAAACCCAAACCATGAAAACTGTGAACAGAAGAGAGGGCTTAAAAAATCAGGGCAACACACCTTGTGAGAGTTATACTTGGCAACAGTTCCAGTTTATCTAGGTCCTCCTGTGGTCATAATATACAAGTCCTGACAGGTGCAATAAACTGAATAGTTTTGTAGACAGTTGATGGCACTTGGAAAGATATTACATGTGTTGTTCATGCAAACACTGGCCAGTTAATGATTTTCAAAGTCCCATTATTGAACTTTAGCAATTATGTTGTCGCATTTGAAATTCCATACCAGTAAATCCAACCAGCTCAGGTTGCCCAGAAAAGTTCTGGGTGCCCCATCCCTGGACATGTTCAACACCAAGCTGGATGGGTCTTTGAGCAACCTGGCTGGTGGAAGGTGTACCTACCCATGAAGGGGAGAGAATATGTGGAACGAGATGATATTTAAGGCCTTTTCCAACCCAAACCATTCTATGATTCTAGGAAAAGTATATTTTCACAGGTTTCTCTTCTTCTATTTTCATTCTCCTCAATTCACTGAAGTAAAAGGTAACAAAATTAAACTTCATGATATTTTCTGAAGGGAAATAACCCTTTCTTTTTAATTTTTGCAGCTTTTGAAAGGTTCCAATGCATTTTGACCTCTTTTTATATTGCTTTTTTTTAAATGAGCTTCAACTTCTGATAAAACTGTATCAAATGCGTATACAGAAATTCTGATATCTTTCTGCAACATTACATTAATGACAGGGTTCCTAAAATTTCTTATTTGATCTAGAATCATATATTATAACAGATAGGTAGAAGAAAGTATTTGTAAAGGTCTGTTGTATCAACTGTCAAAAAAGAATATCTGCTGAATGGTTTAACAACATACTCTCATTAGAAATGAGCTGGTTCCATTAATTTGTGAAAATGAGCCATAAAACCAGGGCCACTTGTCTAAGATGGCTTTGGACAGTTAGGTTGACATCACGGACTAATTTTCTGGTGGCAGTGGACATTTCTGCTTTTGTTTGAATTTTAGATAACATTTGTTCTGCTACTGGAGAACCTGTGCTGTGATAGCTTCTGGTGACCTAACTGATATTCCAGCCCTCAATCTTGAATCACAGAGATAGAAAACATTTCTTTTGCTGTCTAACTCTGGTGACTTTTAGAGACAGATTTTTTTTGAGGGAGGGTTCAGGAGGTTAATGATGCTGGCATTTGAATAATTTTTTGTTATTTATCAGAAGACTATGATTCCAGGTAATTCACTTCCGACATGATGCATCTTACTGAGCTTTAGTTATTGCACTGGACATCTTGCTTGTTGTCAAGATTCCCCTATGCCAATAATACTCCCCAGGAGTATTATGTACCTAACGCTAGATGACCAAATAGGATATTTTGTGTTTCTTGAAGGTACACTGAGGGATCTTGGCTGATTAGCTAGTGTAGCTGACTAGAGTCTAGGTGGTTTTCTGCAGGTGAACTGCAACCTACCTTAAAACTGGAAGTCCAGAGTTTTGGTGATTTTGTTGTCCTAGAAAGGGCTGTATATCCAGAAAAGAACAAAAGGTTTTTTAGATTCCTAAAGTAGTATTCATTTCTTAGAGTTACAGCTATGCAATGTAAAGAGATATGATTAATGCATGAGCTGGAATGTGTAATATCACTTCCATAGATGTCAGTGTAAAAATTTTAAGTATATGACCTCTCACTTCAACTGGGATTAAAACAGAAAAAAAAAGATTTTAAGGGAGTCAGACATGTTAGACATTCTTCTCTCTGTTTCTCATCCATTGTGAAGCAGATGTTTACATTTCTAAGATTCCTCCAAACTGCCAAGCCTTATCATTGAATTATTTTTTAATTATCACAATTTTTAATAGATATTTTCATACATGAAACAGTTGTCCCTTTGCTGCCTGTATCTAGAGTGCTATTACAGCTCAACACAAGCATCATACTTTCATAATTCATAGAAGAAGGACAAATGCTTTTAGAGCAGAAAGAACAGTATTCAGCTCTAAGCTCTGTGTCTGTATATGATCATCAAGTACTTACATTTGTGCTTTTGTAATAATGAACTTGCTGTAACATGGCACCGAATTCATTGTACTGCTGCAAAATAGAGTATGAAGGTAATTGGTCAAATTATAATCTAGTTAAAGGTCTTTAATGATTACCATCAATGAAGATTTTTTCAGCAGCTAAGATGTGGTTATGTCTTCTATTTTAAAATCTGTTTATTGGCTCATCCAGGTTGTGTGAAATCCTTTTTTGCTATGAAGAAGCAGAGACAAAAAGTATGACTGGTTCTTACAGTGGTCCAGTTTACAGTTAAGTTCTTAGCACCATCAAAAAGGAGGAGTTATTTCCAGGGCAAAAGTGTAACTCTTTAATGGCAAAGGATTGATGAAAAGACAGTTTATAGCAGGCATTTTGACTGCCAATGCCATGAAAAATGGAAATGTTGATTCTGGTAGCAGCTGTGTTTAGGAGGAGACAGATGTCTTATGTAAGTAAAAGCATAAGGTCAGTTTTCCTGGATGTCTGTATTTGAGATATTAGACATAGAAAAGAGACATGAGTTCTGCAGTTGTAAAGGTTTTTTCAGGTTGGTAAGTACTGCGTTCTGTAAGTACCATAATGATTGTATATGAGCGTATATATATCAGATAGGTTTGCAGCACAAAAGACAGATAATAGCTTAGAACTTATGAGAAGAAAAGAAACAGGGGGATTATAGCTGCTTCCAAAATAGCATGTGCTACATTTGTGAGATACATATAAGAATGCTGAAATACACCTCCTTTTTTGTTGTTGTTTTCAATGTTTGTTTTTCTAAATTGAAAAACATACATACATACATATGGAATGTGAAAATGAACTTTTATTCTAATTGTATACATTAAGCTAGGATGGATGTGAACATAATATGTGTAATAATCTTATTTTTTGAACTAAAGGATTTAGAAACTAGAAGAAAGTACAGTGTATATTGACCTACATGCTGAATGGAAGATGTTTCTATGTTTTCCATCCCTTGCTAAAACACAAAAGACATCCATGGTACACAAGAACATCTATTTCACCAGTCCCTTGCAAGTAACAGGTGTCTGCCCAATTCCTGTTGTAAACAGCAGTGACTTAAATTTTGGATAAAACTTTTTGCCTCTTTTCCAAGCTCAAATATTCCAACCATACAAGTAGAAAATATTTCTAATTACCTCCTGCTGATCAAACCAAAACAAAGAAAAAAAATGGTGTGGGGAGTGGCAGGGAGACCCAAATATCTAAGATCCCAGTCCCTTGTGTAAGCACTTGCTGTGTGACATTAAACCTTTGGCCCTCAGCTTCATTAATTGAGTGTTGCCCGTGTTATGGATACTGATCTGCTGGATGCTGCTGCGAAAGCCGGAGCTGCTGAGAAGCAGAGTGGTGTGATGTGAAGTGATGCAGAAAACAGTAGAGCTCTGTCGCTAGGTCAGCTGCAAGAAGAAGTGACGTGTGTGAATGTACAGTATGTGGAGTTTTCTGAATGATGCAGTCTCTCTTTCTCCCAAAGAACTTCAGCTAATGATACAAGGGGAACTCAGTTCCCTTTGGCAGGACTCCATGTTGGTCTGGATCCTCTTAGTACTTCTGTTTCTACAGTTATTTGGTTCATGCTGCTAAAAATATACATGACAGACTTAAAGTATCTTCTTTTAAAACCTACTTGTCAACAGTGATAATTTAATGTTCTTGTTTGCATGTGTGGTTCTCATTATTCTGACATAGCTATTAATACTGATGAAAATTAAAGAGAAAAAAATCCAAATATTTTCATACTTGCATTTTTCCAGTAGCATCTGAGAAACTCCACAGCTAATCAGCCATAAATTTTCTTGATTTTTTGTTTATTTTTTCAATTCAAGTGTAATATAGCAGTGTAGAAAACTGTATTACAGCAGTAAGAGCTTCAGAATCCCAGTAGATGATGTAATTATGATTAAAAATTAGTATTATTGAATAATTGACTTTTTTAATATGCAAGAGTAATTTTTTCTCTCATTTTCATTAACCATCAGTCTTAATATCTATCTAATGAAAAAACATAAACAGTGTCATCTGTCAGGTTACTAACAGAGAATGCCACTTATTGGAGCCTCATTGTTTACTTTAGCAGGTAATTTGTGGACCGGAATCATTTAATTGTTCTGAGCACATAATTACATGCCAGCATTTTCCAATTTAATTAAAGTATACAAATCTGAAGATTAAGGGAATTTTTGAATTATTAATCATTTCTCCTCTAGGAAATCTTGTTGCTCTGCAGGAGATTTGTCCAGTGTACAACTATACGTATTTTTTTCCTTCTCTTTCACAGACAGACAATTTTCCCGCAGAGCCCAATTACATGGGCAGCAGGCAGCAGTTTGTTCAAAGGTAAGGCCTATTAAATAACTTTCTTGGCTTCCCCATTTGCATTCTTGTCAAAATTGCTTTGCCAGAGAGTACAATTCAACTTAGAACAAGTAAATACAACACATTCTCTCTCTCTCTCTTTTTTTTTCCTTTTTTTTTTTTTTTTTTTTATATTTTTTTTATGTACTCCCCAATCTAANTTTTAATATGTATTTCAGTAGCTCCACATTCAAGGATCCAGAAAGAGCCAGCTTGAGGGACAGCGGGCATGGGGACAGTGATCAGGCTGACAGTGACCAAGACACTAACAAAGGCTCCTGCTGTGACATGTCTGTTAGGGAGGCACTCAAGATGAAAACTACTTCAACTAAAAGCCAGCCACTTGAACAAGGTGAGTGAAGCCTACAATGCCTACAAAAGCATAAAGTTTAAAACATCATTATCAACCTATTAGTATTGCAGTTGTGGGTTATCAAAGAGGAATAGCTCACTGAAAATATTATCAGAGAAAACAGTAAATCTTGTCTCTAGCCCAGAGCAAAGAACACAGTATCTTTCAGAATGAACATGAAATGAAACCACAAGTGTCCAAAGCAGATTAAAAAAAAAAAAATCAGTACTTTTGAAAATGATTAGAATATACTCTATCTCCACTGGCATTGCCTGTGATATATTATATACAATCTTTCTGTCAAAGCGTGATTTGGAAATTCAAACTAGACATGACAGTAACAGATAAAAGAACACCAGTCATTTACATTCCTCATGTAGTTTGGAGAAGAGAAAAAGAAAATGTTTCACATAAAAGACAAGAGTAAAAAATGAATCAGAAGATGTTTCATTTCATGGATGCATTTTCCTGTTTGTAATGTTGATTTCACAATTAGGAGTCATGTGAGAAGCGTCAAATACTAATACAATCTTATTTTCAATATACTTTCATTCGCATCCCGTGAAGGTAGCAAAGATTGAGTGTCTGTGAAACAGCTAAAATTACTTAGACCAGGACAATGACAAAGTTCTCTGCCAACATTCATTCTGACAAACAAGCATATTTATGTCCTCAAACTGTGTCCAATTCATTTTTTTCCAGATGTGTTTTATCTAAAAAAGGCGGTCTTTTATTTCAAAAGATATGCTTCTTTTTTTTTAGAGAATCAAGCAGACAAAGCAGTCCAGCATTCTCTGCTTTTATGTTTTGCTTCTATGATGTAAGCAATGAAGCGTGCCAGTGAATGATTTTTAAATGTTTTGTATGTTTCCCATTATTTTACTTTGTTGTGGGGAGGTTGTTTCAGCATTAAAGATAGTTGTGGAAGTATTAAATCAGTCAGCTTTCATAAGAAGTTATGTTCCTAATTAAGCAGAAATATATGATAAGCTTTTTATTACTTGTTGATTAATTGGACCTGGGTTTTTTGCCTCTTAGCTTAATCTGATCTGTAGTATAGTCACCAGAAAATACATGTTCAACTTCATTTTTCTGATTATGTTGAGATTGCAGTATAATTCTTGCAGTGCAGAATATTTAGAATGCTGCAATATAATTTATTCTGTATACATTTGGAGGTTGACCTCATATGTGACCTTATTTTCCAAGTAATAAATGCCAGAAAGATTATTTTTTCCTGACCTTTTGCCACAGAAACTCTCTGCTTATAATTGGACATTGATCTGTATAAAAATGCAGTGCAGGATTCTTTTTTTTTTTTTTTTTTTTAAGAAGATATTTGAGAGTGAGTCTTATTCTCTCAGTTTTGTGTGACACAAAGACAAAAATTCTGGATTTCCATCTGTCAGGTATAGCCATGAAAGAGCTTTAAAATATTCAAGGTTTCACTAGGAAATGATCTAGTACTTAGATTAAAAATGTGTATTTTCTTAGAAAAGGACTGTATGGCCAGTGTTCATAGTACTGCAGTTTGTTCAGCAGCATCGAACCCCAAATATATGCAATCTAGTAAGCACATTAAGCCAACTATTCCCATTGCTTACTTTCATTAATGCAAAGACTTATATTCAGGTTTACGTTTGTCATTATACCTAGGTGAGCTGCCCTATTCATCAAGAAAATTTATTCCAATCGCTCAGATGAATTCCTCATGTTCTTATTAAACATATATTGAATTATTAAGTATTGTCAGCCACTGAACTACAGCAGTGGCTGCTTATGTAATTTTCTTTACAGAGGAAAATAAAATAATGGGGATAGAGACACAAAGTATTTTTCCCCCCCTCAAATATAATTACAAATAGTAGTGATATAAATTTATTTGCTTGTATGAACTGTTCCGTCTCTAGTGTGCTATAATAAAATCATTGTGATAATATGAAAACAGAACCTCCATCGAGCACCTTATGGGATTTCAGGTCATTGTAGTAACAAATGTGGTGCTGTGTGGTGTTCCCAATGAAATCAATGATTACTTGTCATTGAGCTCAGTATGATTTGGGTTCTTAGCCCAAAGTAATATTTCTCTTTTGAAAGAAGATAAATAAAATTGCTTTCTCTACTCATGAGCCAAGTTGAAGGAGGGTAAGAAATATGATATATGTGATTAGGATAGAAAAAGAATTTAATTTTTCTTTAGAGAAAAAATTGGTTTTTGAGAAAAGGAGATAGAAAGCTTGCTAGAAACAATTGTCTCCAGCAATGCCTGAAGCAATATCAGAAGTTGTGGTTCTGCCATCATTCTGGTTGTATGCAGGGATGAGAATTCACTATTTTGTAGCCAAGTTCTAGGCTTGATTATTGTTTATTAAAGATATTTAAAATACTTTAGCTTCTGCTATTAGAACAAGACTAATAATTAAATATTATTAAATTATTGAAAGATTATCTGGATTATCTGTGAACTCAGTATCTTGATGTGAGAATCATAATTTAAAAGTGGGTTAAGTTTAAGTTTGATATATTCTTCACATCATTCCAAACACTATTGTCATGTGTCCAATTCTGCCCATGGTAGTAATAAGAATTCTAGTTGTACCAGTAATTTGACTACAGTTTAGATCAACTCTAGCCCAGATAGTTGAAAATTAAAGGGCTATAATGAGAGAAAAATTGTTTTGGTAGCACTACAGCAATTGTGCTTCTCTCAGAAACAGAGAAGTAGCAAATTTTACAAAAAAAAAAAAAAAAGTAGACAAGATTTCCTCTGATTTCAGCATGAGATTGGAAGCAATCACACTTACTTTATGATTTTCATAAAATAAATGAAAAAAGTGAATGATGGACCCTGTCACTTTACTATTGAAATACTTGATCTCAAGGAAAATATACCCAGATAGCAAGTGTTGTCTGGTAGTGGTTTTAAACAAACATTTTACATTTAAACAAACATTAAACATTTTCACAAACAAAAAAGACAATGCAAATTAGATTTCATAATTAATGAAATGCTTATGGAATGGCCTCAATGGAAGGTAAGCAGAAAAAAACCCCAAACTGTAAAGATTATCATGATAGTAAATCTTGTGTTACAATAAGCAAATGGGACAAATGAAGTCCCACTTCAGTTATCAGCCTTATACTCTCTTGCTGTGATATCCAAGCCACTTTCTAAATAAGAATATCTGGCTGTCTCTTAAGCTTATTTACGCTATCATAATCAGCTGTCTTACTAAACAGCTTGTTCCAAATGCCTGCTACTCTTTTAATAGAATGGTTTTGGATAATTTTTTTGTTTATCTTTTTTTTTCACTTCTGTTGCTGATACTTTAAACCCTATCACTAGTTTGGACAGTTTGAGATCACCCTACTTAGAAGTCTTACAAGAATTAATAGTTTTGAACATGTCTGTCAAATTACCTATTTATTTCACTGGAGGTTTTAGCATGTAATAGTCACTTTTGCAACAGAGTAATTGTTTTGTTTAAGTATGGTTTAAGAATAACAGCAATAATCTGTATTTCTTTAAAAGGTATCCAAAGGTGAAAATTATATCATAACCCATAAAACATAAGCAATAATTTCTACAAGGGAGCAGTAAAACAGCAAGATGTTAATTTTATACTTTTCTTAGTGAATCCTGCATATGCTTACTTTATAATCAGTAAAAAACACTACATTCTGACCTTTTCTGCAGTTACTCATAAATTATTGTCTTTGTTATATTTTCCCAGGAATTTTTAGTTTCTTTTTTGTTCTATTGGTTTGTTTTTTGGTTTTGTTTTGGTTTGGCTTTTTGTTTATTTGTTTGTTTGTTTTGATTTGTTTTGTTTTTTCCTGTCCGTGTTTTCTTGTTTTAGTATAAATCTACACTTTCATGTCTTTGTCAAAAAAACTTCAAGGGATTAAATATCTCCAAATTCAGTAGCTTTGTTGAATTTTTGCTTTATCACTGTGCATTGCATCTTTCTTTCAACACAGTTTCTTGCCACTCACACCTGCATCCCATAGAAGAGCCATTTCTGCATATGCTGTTGCCTCATACACAATAGTGTGGATCCTGAGAATAAAGAAAAAAACATAGGCAACTACTTGGAGGAAGGATAAAATGAAACTCTTCAGCACAGTTGTGAGAGTCTCCTCTAGGACTAAGGCTGCTCAGGCTTCTCTGCAAAACAGCACCATTTTGGTCTAGGATATTGCTACTAGTATAAAAGGAATTTAATGTATCTGCATGAAAAAAAGTGATACTAAGTGTAATTTGAAAATATAATAGCTCTTTCTTCATCATAACAAAAATACATTTGCATCCCAACTGATGCAGTTCTGCAAGTAAGTCTTAGTAATAAAAATTATATCACTTCTACAGACTTTCTATGAACACATTTCGCTACTTCTTGTGTTTTCCTGCTGAACATGTTCATCTAGCATGTCTGTAGGAACTTGTTCATTTGTAGTCTCCATTTCTAAACAAGACTGATCATAGAAATCAAGTATCCTGCATTATCCACCTGCAGCAGAGCAGAAATGACAAAAATTTTTTACCAAGATTTTTACGGACTATCCATTAATTTTCTTGGCATAATCTTGCTAGAGTCTGTTGGATAATTAAAATCCATTCTGTTTAACTGAGTTAGAATCAGTCTAGACTGATAAGAACAGAAAGTTCATCAAGCACATTTCTGCTGTCTGACATCTTCACCAATGCTTTTCGTGCCATTGGGGATGATGAGTTCTTTTATGAATACAGCACTTAAATGAGATAATAGAAAAAGAAGGCTGGGGAGAAATTCTCTTTTCAAAGTTTGCAAAATGGGTGATGGCCTCCTCTGAGAAACTGATGGAGGCTGGGAGTCTCCAGGAACTGACACAACCTGTGAAATCTTTTGTTCAGCAATGCTTCCTCCCATAGGTTTTTTCTCCTGGACAGAACATCACATTCTCTGCGTGCTCAGAATAGCTGTCAGACTGGCCTTCTTGCCGTGACACCACTTAAGAGTCTTTATGTCCTATCATCCTTTCTAACTTGCTTACTTCTAACATGGTCAGGTAAGATGCTAACTTGCTGTTTACTTGCACACAGTATCCATTTTTCAATTTCATCTGGTGAATTATTTTCCAGAAAAGCTATAAGAGCAACTTGATTTTATTGAGGGTCTCTTTCCTTTTCTTGGTATTCTCAGTAGTAGAATCTTTTTGTAGAACTGTAAATTCTGAAAGTTGTTAGGCCCACACAAAATGAGATTTTGAGTCTCGGGTTTTCTGCTTCTGTTTGTTCTCTTCTATATATTTTTCTCTTTTTTTTTTT
>WBMY01016564.1:38832-94419 GCA_013397315.1 Donacobius atricapilla
TTTTCTGTGTTTTATGTAAGCACGTGTATGATCCTAGATGAAGACTTAGCATAGGTCAAAGAAAACTTATCTATTCTGTAACTGCTTCTAATTGACCAAATTTGTTGTCAACAAGCTGGAGATATTTGATTTTGGCCTTAATCTAATAATGGGACTTTAGGATTAAAAATGTAGGTAGAAGTGCAGAGTTTTATGAAGAATTACACCATTCTTTGATATCTACTCCGGTGTGTCTAGCAAGTTCAATATGATATTGCAGCCACTGACATTACTTCTTTCTTTTTTTTCTGCTGTGAGTACTTTGTTCAGTGAAACGGTACTCCTAAATGTATGAGAATTAGCAGCACTATTATTGGTCTCATACTCCTTATAAGTCCTTGTGAATGGTGATATTGAAACTTTGATCGGGATTAAACTTTTAAATTCATATATTTCACTTTTAGTCAGAGGAAACTAATAGAAGTTTCCAATGTTCTAAGTGTCTTGATCTCAAGCATTTAAAGATGATCTAGGTAAGACTTTTGCAAGATTTTGTTACCTGGGCTGAGCTAGACTGTGCAAATGTCCAATAGTTCTCTGTTTTTGAGAGATCAGAATTATATTCTGCCTTCTAATCAAAGTTAATGAACCAGTAAGAAAAATACAGGTCAGTTGCCTTTGCTGTACAGATGATTGTCAGCTTTGCTGATGTTAATACCTAGTAATCTATGACATATCTTTTGGTGTATAATGTCTACAGCACACTATATGATCGATTTAGACAAAATAAAGAAAGCTCTCATATCTGCTGACTTTGTTAACTCAGAGTATTATCTTGAATATATCTCATGGTTTAGGTTCTATTTTTGGACAATCTCCTAGTCTACCAGTCAATTAAGGTTCATCTTTTAGATTTCAGCAATTTTTATACCAAGTCCAGATTTGTGATTGAAACTGTGTGACTGCTTCAAAGCATATTCCAGTTTGATGCTTCCTCGTTAGGGATGGAGCGCTCCCAGGCACAGCCTCATCATAGTATGCTCTTCTCAGAAGTACACAAGCAGCTTTGATTTTCAAGCAATGCTATCCAGGTAAGGAGGAGAAGTTTGAGGAAGCAGATGTTTGCCCTAAATGAACAGAAAAGGCAGAAAAAGAAGTGAAGTGGCATCCTAACGGAGAAGGGATAGATTCACATGATGCCTCATGACTTCTCTGCCTCTGTTGATACGAAAAAGAAAAGTGGTGCAAACATGTTGGCAGCTGAAGTGACAGTGAATACAGTTTGCATCAGATTGCCTTAGCCTATTATTGCTGCCTGTTATTGCCCATTATCCTGCATTTCAATTGACGCTCTGTTCTGCCAAACTGGGTTTTTAATCAGGTGCATGTTTCAGCATCTGGCAGATTATTGCCATCATATATCTGGTAGCTGTGAAATTTTGTGAACAGCATATCCCACAAGTAATGTATTTAGCCAAAGATTAGGGGGGCAAATTTCTATAACTGACTTCCAAAACATACAGAAAGAGCTTTCTCCATCAGTACACACAAACATGTCACTGTGACACAAAGGGATCGCAGCCTTTCAGCACAACTTCATCTGTGCGCCATTTGGTGTGTCATGCTACATTTTTAGGTAATTTCATTTCTCCTCCACATTATTTCTACTTATTTTATAATTAAAAATTACTTCAGTGGTTGAAAAGTATATGTATTTTTGACCTGTTTTGGTTTCATTGGATGCTTCACTATTGAAGCAATTTAGATACGCCCTTACTAACATCTAAAAAGTGCATGACTGCACCAGTAAAGGTATTCATAACTTTCAGAAGAGTTTTCTTTGATGAGCTTATTTGCAAATTAATTCATACCATGCAGTTCATGATCACAAGTCTATTACCATAAGTCTCGTATCTGAGATTCTAATATTTGGGTGCTGTAGTTATTGGTGCTCATCTCTTTCTGCTTTACTTCAGAGGCAACAAAGCAGAATATCCCTCCCCTGTCACTAGTAGAAATCTCATTACATCCTTTCTGTACTTTCTGTTTTGACACTGCCTTTCCTAGGGCTGAGCACAGTTATTGTACTGCAGTTTGTTCTTGGAAGGCTTAGAATCCATAAGTTATCTTTTCACTTTATTCCTACCAGAAGAGAAAGAGAAGGATTTGTAGTTCTCAGTAAGATGAGGTCTTTCTATGTCAAAATCATTATCTTCAGCTAGCATTTCTTCTTTTCAGATTCTTTTTATAAATTGAAAGAAAAGTGGGGGCATAGAAAGATCAACAACTTTTGAAACAAGGAAATCAGAAAATAATTTTCATAGTATCAGGCTTTATGCATTTTGCTGGGTGATAAATGGATGTTCTCTACTTGTGCTTACTTTAGTTAATGAATATTTTAGGGCATATATTCATATATTGGATGAATACTTAACATCAAGGAAACTATTCTAACAGGACTAGAAAGTCTATTCCTGACTCTTGTTCTGTGTGTGAAAACATCCTTGAATGGTGTACTTACAGGTTTGTTTTAATTAAGCTTACACAGAATTAGAGTTTAAAAAACTCCCATATATATGAGGGTATGTGTTTTTATTCCATTATATAGAGAAGACAATTAAATATATCTTCAATCCTCCTCATTCTAAATTGTCTTTTTATGATTTATGTATCTCCTCTTATTATTGTATCTCCTCTTATTATGTATCTCTCTGCAGAAAATACTGATATGATAAACAGCAATAGTGGACAAGATTTAACAAAATCCCGTTGCATATTACATTCATATTCTTTTTCACAAAAAAAAATCAATGTTCTGCAGGATGGAGTTACCATAAAGCTGATACAAATTAGTCAAAATCTGAATGATTATATTTATCAATAGTTCTATGTCCAGCTGGGGAACACAAAAGTGTCTTAAATAAGAGACAGGAGTTAATTATTCCATTCAGCAATGCTTTAGCTGGAATACTACTAATTGTATTTTGTTCTTCTGGAACAAAGATTATCTCCTAAAGTCTGTGCACACTAACAGAGACTATCCTTTTCATGGCCCTTTTTCTGTTTACATACTACTTTTCTCCTATGCTGTGGTTTCCAGAGGGGGAAATGTGGTTTAATTTAATTTGGGCCAGAGTTGCAGGGTGCTCTAATTAGTGATACACCCACAGTACACAGTTAGTAGGCATATTTTAGAGCTAGACCTGGAAGAATTCAAAATCAAAAAAGAAGTATAATAACAGCAGAAAATAGAGGTCTGTGAAATGTCATCTGTAGGTGAAGTTTGAAAAAAGTGTTTGTTTAGAATTTGTGTGTGTTTAAACAAAGATTGGGGTGAAGCATAATAAAAGTTTGTGTATATAAAGTTGCTATATATAGGATGGTGCTTGCTTTTTCTTTTCTTTTTGTTTAATTTTCTGGGAGAAGTATTTAAGTTATATTTGAGAGAGAACTTTACTATAAAGATGTGTAGGCTCTGAAGCAGGCTAGCCCTGTAAGTTAAAGAATACCCTTTCCTGGAGGTTTTTACAACAGATTCTATACACATTTGTCGGTGATAATCTAGATTTATTTTAAACTATCCAGGGCCAGAGGATCCACTCTATTCCTGCTTTTTCTGGTGTCAAATTTAAATATGGGGTTGTATTGAACCGTCTAATCCTGAGTAAAACATATTGAAAGAGAATATTTGCTCTGATCCGTTACCCAACCTCTTCTCTGTGAGCATCTTCTTCATCTTGAAGAACTCACCATGGTAGAGAATTGCAGGGAATGTAGATCATGTAGTGCCTCCCAACAATAATATGCAACACTGAACGTGTTCCTGGCTCAGAGACAGAACTTCAGTACGATTAACTAACAGAACTTGGTGAAACTTTGTCTAGTCCCTGTACTTCAGTGATACATGAGGCCATGTATCAGCCTCTGTGCACCTACTGCCCAATCTAATCCCAAGAATGGCAGAACAGCTGGTTTCTATTCCCTGCTGCTTTTTCCTCTTCCAGCTGCTGCACTCAAATAACCTCCCTTCCCCAAGTGGGCTTCATATGGTTTGAAAGGGACTTATAATGTACCTCAGTGCATAGGGAACTTTTGATGCATATTTCATCATGTTTCAGTTCTTTCTACAGGGAACACTGCATGTATAACAGATGTTCCCTGACTACTACCCTTTCCTGAAGGTGACATGCCCTTTTTTGTGTTTCATCTCTAATGTATATAGAGTTGGTAATGCCTGCATGGTACTAAAAAATAGTGCTCCATGGCTGCCCCTGTGCTGCATGCCAAGCTATATTTAATTCCATCTGCTCCCCTCTGCAGTATGAAATGGAGAAGAGCATATGCCCAGTATAACCAAGTCACACTGTGGCACAGATAATACCCCTTTATTTAAGACAAGTATAGGTATTTTTAAAATTTAAGACCCTATTCTTCCATTTTTTTAATACATAAATTGTTCCTTATAAATTAGTGGGAATGTTCATGAAATTACATATCAAAAATGCATGGTCTTTTATTATATCCTATTATTATTATTATTAATGCAATATTATTAATATTGTATATGTATATGTAGTGTATGTGTCTCTATATGTCCACATACATACTCATAAATACAAAAATAAAACATCATTAGCTGCTATCCCCGAAACTTAATTTTGTAATCTATAGAAATCTATACCTTAACATTATAGAACATTTAATGCCTTGTGATGTTTTATGCTTGCTTGTTTTAAAACTGCAACTGTGAGAACAATTCACAAATCTGTTTACACAAAACACTCAATTTTCACCATAAAAGTTGTTTTGGAAAGCATAATAATTCTGAGGCAAAAGCTGTCAGATTAAAATAGCGTATATAATTGAAAAGCAGTACTTTACAAATAAAGTTTTTAAATATCTATTTAATAATGTATAGCACTATCTGACCCAATTTTTATTTGAACAGATGAATACAGTTCTTATATAAAAAGTGCAGTTTAGGTTTCGTATTGACAAGATCTCTAGGCAGCTACAGAGCCCAGACAACCTTTCAAGATCCAAATCAAATATTAAAAAAAAAACCAAAAAACAGAAACAGAACTGTGCCTGTTCTGACCCTGTGGAGAGACTTTTGCAGCACAATCTTCATGGCCCTGGGAAGTGTATATGGGATCTGTGTGTCCTGCTGAATATGAATATTCCTGAATTCTGTGGATTATTCCTACACTATATGAAATATTCCTGCATTTCACATTTCTGATTAGTTTTATCAAGTCATATTTCTTTTAAACATTGCTAAACATTTGAGTTGAAGCAAGGATTCTCTCCCATATCCTTATGGTATTTTGCTGTGGTAAAGAAAGTTAACATAAATTACTTCTTTTTGAGAGGAAGTACATGGAGTAGAGAAGGATAGAGAAAAAAAGGCAACACTGAATACTGAAGCTACTACTGTGAGGAAAGCTTTAAACCCAGCTTAATTTGCCAATATTCTGTGGCTTCTTTTTTGCTTCTCAAGAGTACCACAGCACATGAATAACCAGGGCACATTGCTGAACTGGACCATAAAAACTGTTAAAAAAAAAACCACCAGACACACACACACAAAAACAAAACAAAACAAAAACTCAAACAAACAAACAAACAAAAAAATCACCAAAAAAACAACAAAATAAAAACCAGAAAAAAAGAACAAAAAACCAAACCAAAACAAAACAAAAGAATTCTTTTGGCATTCATGTTTGCCATAAACACATAAGTCAAGTAGTTTGTACTTCCAAAATAAAACTTCCCTCAAAATTTTCTTTCTTCATGCTATTGATTGTGAAAATAAAGTCCCACAAGGTGTTTAAGCCTATTACATATAAAATTGTGAATTTTTCTTATTGATAGCTTTTGTTTATACAAAAACATTGACAATATCTACATTTTTGTTACATTTAGAGTCTGTTTATTCATTCTTTATTATTAATGCATGTTTTCATTCCTTTCTTTTAATTTAAAATGTTTTATTTTCTGTGCAGTCACATTTTTTCTTATTATATGGAGAATAGCAGAAATTTGTTGCTAAGATTTTGGCACGAGAAAAGAGCCTGCAAAACAGGCTAGAAAGATTCTGATTAGTGTGAATTCACCTTCTTTTTGTTATTGAGAAATCTTACCTCAATCACTAATTCACCATTATTTTACAGTGATTTCAGGAGACGTGTAACCTTCATAAGTATGCAAAATAAGCCAGTATTTAAAGCCTCAAAATAAGCCAGTATTTAAAGCCTCAAAATAAGCCAGTATTTAAAACCTGAGAACATCACTGCTACTTAGAACCTAAAGATTACTTTAAATTCTTTAAAGACATAGATTCAGATGTCAGTAGAAGCTCAGATTTATTGTGAACTTATTAAACATATTTTTTCTGATATGCAGAAGTTGGGAAAGACAGCGTGAGAGTTAGAGGAAGAAAAAGAAAGAAATATTAACTTAGATGTTTAGTGTGTGGGAACATTGCCTGTAGCATGGAGAAGAAAAGAAAACCAAACAAGCAATCAAAACACATTCAGATTTCCGAGGAAGTAAGAAACTATTAGGGGTAGTGTTCTTCTATTAAATTTAATTCTCTGTCAAAAGTGATAAAAATTTGTAATTTTCCTAGAAACAAGCTACATTTAAATTTTTCTAATCTGGAAATATTTCATATCAGACAGGTGCTAGCTTTTTTGCAGAAGTTCATCAAGGTCAGCAGACCTGCACCATCTTGCCCATATTGAATCAACACTGTATGGTTTTTTTGGTTGTTTTTTTTTNTTTTGTTGTGTTTTTTTTTTTTTTGTTTTTTTTTTTTTTTTTGCGGGGTGGGTTGCATCTACATAACATAACTTTGTATTTTTAATCCAGTGTCAGGTAATATGATTCTTCTACATCACCCTTTGCATTAAAAAAACCTCAAAGTTTTCACAAAACTTAGATGATATTTTTCCTTTAGATGTGAACATAATACTCTGGAAAATAGGACAAAAATTAAGAAAATTATAAGTTTAAGACAGCTAAAAGCACTTTTCAAAATCTTACTGAAATCCAGGATATTCTAGTTAATGACATTTTCATTTAGACTGAATTTTACATTTCCAAAATAGATTCCAACCTAAGGCGCCGGTTTTCTTCTAGATACTTAGTCCTCTATAAATACAACAAGCTGGAAAGACCTGAAGGTTTTGTTAGTTAAAAATAAAAATGAAAAGAAAGCTTCCCAAACCTCTACATTTTCATCCCTGTTGAAAGAAAGAACAGCCACATGTTCTCAGGAACCTTGTCCCTATCATTTTGCCTACTATCTCACCTACATCTGAGCTAGTTACCCAAATTCTTTACAGTTAATTAGGACTCTCTAGAATTACTGAGGAGAGTGAGGTACTTCTAGAGTATGATTCTTTTGATCTGTTTAAGATTAATCACATCTTCTTTCCTGTCAGTAAAAGATGACTAATTGATATAAATAACTGTATACATCTAAACCTATGAAAGAAGAATTTCTTCTCAGGTTTTGAGGGAATGAGCTTTTTGTAAACTATCGTTTAGTACCAGTTTTGGGCTTCTGCATTTCTTATTTGTGTTATAGGTGTTAATTGTTCCAGCCCAATATTATGCTGGAGACATCATAATGAATTTATTTAGCAAATCTTTCCCATTTCATCAGTCATGCTGTAGAGGTGTTGAATCTCTCTTCCATGGCAGAAATTTGGTTTCTGTTTGCATGACTATCGTTCTCTTTTCCATATATTTGCAGATAGGAATTTTTTTTCCCCTCACAAAATTGGGCAACTGTGTAAGATGCATTATTTTTTATGCTTTGCTTAAATATTTATCTACTTGGCTTTTGGTTTGGATACCTATGGCCAAATTGATTGTGCCAGAAGAAATGGAGTATAGTGTGAAGGAGGTTTAAAATTAGAATCTGAGATCAACCTTTTAAAATGCCCTATGTGCTGAAATGCTTTACTGAAATGACTCACAAGAAAAGAAAGGCATAGTCTTGGATTAAATGGACTTCTTAAAATAAAATAAATTAACCTATTTATCTGGCTGCTGGAACTATTTTAATTTAATTTAATTGACTATCAAGGGATGAATAAATATATTATTTAAGGATTAATCTCTGTGTAAAATATCTCTACCTTACATTATGTTAATCTTCAGTAAGTTTTTATCATTTGGTGAATGGAAGTAATTCATGAACTTGTTAAGACTAGGTCCTTATAACATCTAAGACAGTACTTGTATGTTCATTAAATAGCAATGGAACAGCTGTTAATCCCCAGCAAATACATTTAAGAATCAACTGGCATTTCATAAACATACAGTAGCAGTCCTAATAAATCTAAGTAAATATTTGTTTAAGATACTTCAAGTCTATCCCATTTTATCACATCCCCTTGTAGGGTGTGCCACTATGATGGCAAGGTGAGGTTTATCTGTATGAGAACACCTGCCACTCTCCTCTCAACTCCATCATGAGAGCCAGCTGCTGGAGGAGTTGCACATGCTGGCACAAAGAGGTCTCCTTCTAACCTTTCTGCACTGTGTCCCTGAAACAGATAAACTAAACTACACTAAATATATATTCATATAACTATGCGAATGTCAGAGTTTTCTGCCAAATAGCTGTGAGAAACAGAGTTGTCATATTTTTTCACACTTCTAGATGACATATCTTTGCCAGCAATGCTTCACAATATAGATCTGGTCTCACAAGTTGCTATTCAGCATCAGTGTCATTGATAGAGAACTTAGTCTTTCTTGCAAAGCTCACACAGAGAAAGACTGAACTGCATTTTTGGCAGGCAAAATAAACACTGTTGTCAGGAATATGTTGCACACCTTCTCATGTACAGATTAACCCTAGTAACAATTCTTTAACTCTGTAAGTGCCTCTCAGAACTGTCTCAGAAAGTAAATCTTCTATACTGTACATCACTCAAATACTTATGACTGTCTTCTGCTTTTGTGTTTGCTCTTTCAGCTTTGTTAGCATGAAAACAAGTAGCAGACTAACCATCCTATCTGGATTACTTTTCTCTCTGTCTCTCTCAAGGTAGCCCCTTTACATTGGGAAATTTGAGTGCTTTCTTTTGGTGGTTCAGTTTACTCTTTTTTACCCACAACAAAATAGTTGTTTGGTTGGTTTCTTCAGTATTTAGCTACTTTTACAAAGGATGAGAAAATAGAGAACCAGTTTATAAAACAAACAAGCAAATCCCCCCCATTTTAAGCTAGAAAAAGAGTGATTTCTTGTGAAAATATTAATTAGACAGTTTTAAATTACTGCAGATTGCTATTTCAGAAATTATGGAAAATGTAATTAAGATTAAGGGCCCCATAATAATTTATGCTTTGCCATTTACAGCTACATTTGTAGTTCACAAAACATTCTAAATTTATCTATTTAGCAAAACAGGAAAGCAAAAGTGTTTATTACTGAAAATAGTGTAAAAATTCCTTCAATTTGCATCCTTACACGGCTTTTACTATCTCTATACCGTGCCTTGTATCAATAGAACTAATTTGGACCAATTTAATCTCTTAATATTCTTTCTGATTTGGGCTTTAGATCTCTCAGTTTTTTTAAAGTTAACTAAGTTTTTATTTACTACCATCAGAAAATTTCATTCTGAGAAAGATAAGAATTTAATATTATGATTATTCTCTTCCTGAAAGAAATAGAAGAGATTTTGAAAAGGAAGGACTTTAAGCTTAAAGCAGTAACTTACATGATATTGGACATATAAAAATTCTTGGAAAGGTAGGTAAATTTTCTATTGAACATATGAAATTTTTAACTGAATTCTTTCTGTGACTTCTCATAATTCAGGTCTCATCTTTCTTTTTCTATCTCACCACTCCAGTGTAGATTGTAAAATGTAGCTTGTCTGGAGCAGTCAGGCTGGTAGCTACACTTGCATTTCACTTTATGAAACTAAATTCTTAATAAGGAATTCTTTTAATTTTTTGGTACAGATAATTTAATATCTTTTATTAAACTGAACTAAGCTAATACTTAAATATAGCTCCCTGACATTCAGGATAATGGATATGAAAGCAAGAGTAATAAAAATTGCTGGGAAGGTGCAGTGCAAGCACTGATTCAGCAACTACCACACTGATTTAAACATTTTCTTAGGTACTTCAGATATTAATCTGAAGGGTTTTAAAAGCATATGAGAACAACCCTGTCTAGAAAGGGTTGAGATGTGGAAGTTACATATGGAGTAATAGACTTTGACTCATTGTGCTGTCTAGGGCAACTGTACTATATGTGCACCCTTCACTTACAGGGGCTGAAGGTAATTCAATCATCCACTCAAATGTCAGATCTGAGTCACCTTGTGGAATTTCCTGTTACTCCAGCATTTGCACAAAGACTTCAGGACAATTACAGCAATTTTGCAATTAAGGATCTAAAGAAAAGAATGCAAGAAAATAAAAAAATATATATGTTTTATCAAACCTGTGAGGATTTTTGTTCTGTGACTTTGTGTAACGGCATTACAGACCCTTAGCTTGTCCTGCAGAACAACCTCTACAACTATGGTGTGTGTACAAACACACTGCTTTTGATTGAAACCTGCCACCTGGTAATTTCACTGGCAGTGTCTAGTTCTTGCTTAGGAGAAACAGTAAATAATTGTTTCCTATTAGTCTTCTCAGTGACAATCATGATTCAAAAATCTTTTCATATTTTCCCTTTGTTGTATCTTCTTCAAGCTGAAAAATCTTAGTCTATTTAATCTCTTCTCTTATGAAAGCCTTTTTCATAACTTTGATCATCTTTGCTGCTCTTTTTTGTCTTTTCAGTTCTATTATATTCTTTTGAACGTGGCATGAGCAGATCTGAATACAGAAGTCTAGACACAGCAGCTATGGATTAAAAGAGTAATGTTTTGTGGTTTAATCTCTATTCTTTTTCAAATATACCTTTTTTATTCTAACTGCTGTCTTGCTTATGAGCTGACATCTTCATTTAACTGTCCAGACTAATACAGAGATCAGTTTCAGAGTCCCTTGTTTGTGTATTGAGAGTTGTTACTCTTTTCCATCATGTATATTCCCTGCATTTGTTGACACTGAATCTCATGTGCCATTTTACTGTAGTCATTCAATTGCATGACATCTCTCTGCAGCTCTTCACAGTCTCCGATTTTACTATTCACTTTTGTTTGGTACCAAAGCTAATTTAAGTGATAGTGTTACAATTCTCCAATTTAGTATTTGGATTCCATACAGTCTACTGATTTGTTAGTAGTCATTTATCCCTATTAATCTTTTCATTCCAGGCAGTTTTAATGACTCATTTCTATCCCCAAAATATCTGCATTGTAGGAATCACCCTGGGTTCCTTCTTTTCAAAACTTTTATATATATATATATATATATATATTTAGGAGTGAGCACTTGTGACCTTGTCTTCTTTCAGCACTCTGTATATGCTGTTAGTCTCACTGATCCTCTGGCAGACGTTCCTTTTTTCTGATTTTTTTAATAAAAATTCTCATTAATTCCTGTGTCATGAACAAATAGTCTTCAAAACCTTTTTCATACTTCCCTACAATATTGTAACATTGTATGTGTCGGACTTCTTGCTTTTTTCTCATCCTAATTTGGTCACAATTTTGACTTTTTTAAGAATATTTTTTTACTCCTAATGGCCTTTTTTAGTCTGCTGTTGCACCAAGCTGGCTATTTTTTTGTCCTTTAAAAGCATTTTTAACAAGTGGTATACAGATTCTCTGAACTCCTAATGTATTATCTTTAGGCCACCTGTCATGTTGTCTGCAAGGATTTAGTGTTTTAGTTGTCCTCTTCAATTTCCTTTCCAAAAGCTTTGTCGTGTTCAGGTAGTTCCCATTTTTTTTAAGTTAAATGATATCATAGCTGCTTTTTTTTTTTTTTTTCTCTTTTCTGTAGACATTACATCTGAGAGATTAATGGCCAGGATTACAGTACAACTTATAGTTATTTTTTCCACCTGGCCTGTTGAATGCTGAAAAGTAAATCAAGTAAGCACTGTTCATCCTCTCTTGAGCTCTTTGTCTAGTTGTTGTAAATGCAATGTACTTCATCATTCTTATATAATTTGCAATTATAATTACACTGGCTATTTTCTTTCTATTACCTTTGTGAGTATCTTTGACATCACATTCTGCTCCTAGAACTAGCTGCTGGAGTACTTATCTTTTAAACGTCACAAAAAAAAAAAAAAATGTGTAGAATCAAATATATATTTGATTTTAGTCTGGCTACTGATTTTTAATTGCCCTGTTCAATTACGATTTTATTTACTGAAGTTCTTCTTTGCTATTCCCTCTCTGAACTCTATCCTATTTTTCTTTTCCTTTTTCACTTTACAGTTTGTGACTTCACCCTCGTTGACAAGTTATCTGAGATTACATGCTTTTCTATACCTGTCAGTTTTCTTCAATCTAAAAAACATTATCATAGACAATTCAAATGTCATCAGCCTTTTTCTTTTGCTGGTTTGCAAAATACCCAGTCTACTTGAATATGTTCCATTCATTACAAACATTTCCTTGGTTGCTATTTAAAATATACTCTTCTCTTATCAGTTTTCAACTCAAAAGAGTATATGAGCTTTAGCATTTAAAATTCAGAAAGAAGAAATAGCATCCTACAGAAATGTGGGAATGGGGCAGAAATGTGATGTCATTTACACTAAGACAGAAAGAAGACACATTTATTACAAATCAATTAAAGAGAGGTCCTTAGCTATCTCTTTTTCATCTTGAATTTTATCTTTTGCTTGCTATTCAATTGAGTCAAGTCTGCCTCTTCAAAATGAATTTTTATGAGAAAAAGACTTGATAGTTATACCTGCAACTAATGTTCAAGTAAAATTCAATGTTGCACTTCCATTTTACTGGAAAAAACACTCCCACCTTATATTGGTTATCTCCAATGACTGCCACCAATTTCTTATTTTCACCTCCTTCTGGTTTTTATTTTCACACTTCCTGGGAGTTTTGGAAACTAAGAACAACCTTTTAAAGTACATGTACAGACCACATCTATTTTTTCTTGGTATACTAGCAATATCAAAGGCAACAATGATATTTTTATTGTTCCCTTGTCACACAATTTTCCAAATGCCTATTTTAGGCTTGTACCTTACCCTTTTGTCATTTTGACTTTTCTCACCCTTGGAAAAATACATTTAGAGATCTTTCACACCCTATTATTGCAGAATTCCACTTAGGAATGTAAACATCCATTATTATTACCATTTTCCCTCAATCTAGAACAAATCTTAATTTTTTAGAAATTTTTCTACAGTGAGGCAGCTGTGAAAACTTGTCCAAATTAGCATTACAGGTGGATTAGTCAAATCATTCTAGAACTATTTATTTTTATCTTTATTTAGGCTTGAAGTACAGGCACTTTGCCTGAACTTAAATCCAAAGTGAATCCAAAGTGCCAAAGTGAGTCAGAGTAAAGAGAATCAGAGCATTTTAGATCTGAATAAGAATTAGAAAAAAAAGTAATGAAAAGAGTAAGAGTATAACAAGAAAAGTATAAGAATATCGACTTAGTGGTTTGATGCAATTGAGCAAATCTTCTTTGTCTGTTTAACTGATAAGGATTAATTTTTCAGAGTGTTTCTGTGTAGCCTCCTACAGAAGTAGGTGTGCTTTTACATGCTCTGGTGCTCACTATGGAGGTCTTTCATCAGAGCAATGCCCTAAGATTCTCTTTTCACCTGATGTTCAAGCCTCTTTTATGGACAGCAGAGGGATCTGTTTGGGTTGCTGTAGCTCCTGACTAGGCTGCCATAGCTTTGTGGGGATAGCTGCAGCTTCTTGGTGGAGTCTGGTAAACACAAGGTCATTATACATGAAAGGAGTATGTTGGTAATGAATCCTCATTCACCCATTGTTCAGATCCTATCAGGTAACATCCTCATACTCTTACTTTGTGCAAAGAAACCATGGCACTCCAATGTCAGGGGTTCTCTGACCCTGAAACCAAGCTCAATAGCCTGGCCGCAGGAACAACTTGTAGTCTTTTTTATCCTGCAGTACAGAAAAGTCCCCTCCCTGTGTAATCACCAATGGCCCGTTTCACAGAATTTCTGTAAAGGTTCAAGGTAAAATCCACGAAGAACATTATGCTAAGAAGAAGGATCACAGAACCATGAATCCTGGCTATGCTAACTTCTGAATTATGTCTGCAACATGAGAGCTGGATCAGGCCAAAGGTGTGCTCAGCACGACTCCAGCTGCATGGAAATTATAGGTAGGGCTGTTACACTAAATAGACAGTTTTCTGCTGTGCAGATTTACACTTATTAAACCACATGCAGCCAAAGGATTCATAGAAAAGGAAGAAACATTTTGAGCTCCACGGTGTCACTCATATTCTCAGACAAGAATAGGAGTCTTGCAGTTTATCTAAGGGGCTTAACATTCTTTTCTCTGATTCTCATTCAATTACAATATATATTTATTTAAAATTCCTTCATCTAGAGCCTTAGGAAAAGATAATTTCTTTCCATTTCAGTTTTACAAAGAGGTTACAGTAACAGCTGAAACTTGTGGAATACTTGACCCAGACATGTCCTGTTAATAGCTTGCTTGCTGATTCAAACGAACGATGCCATCCACGCTGTATTCAGGATTTTCTTACTGAAAGGAACAAAACAGGTCTGAATGTAAAGTTATGGTACACTGCTCTGTCAGGTTGAACAGCTCAAAGGTAGACAAGGATACCTGCAACTCTGTTCAGCTGAGCTTGAATTCCACCCTGATGCATGCTGAGAGTTAGCATTATATGCTTTACTCTCAGCGGTGACTGCCAGCCGTGTAACTCTTCAAGCATATCCTGCCATTTGTTCTATCCAGCAGAAATGGGTTTCATTCCAAAGGAGCTCTTCCAAATACTTCAAGGGATAGTATGCAAGGAGGGTGAGTTTGGGCAAATAATAATAATAATAAAAAGATGACACTACAAAAAAGACAGTGTTATATGAAGTGAAGAAAATCCATCCTGTTTCCATGTGAAAAGTGTTAGTATGTAAAAAAAATAAATAATTTGAAGTCATATTTCTTGTGAAAAGACAATTAAAGGTACAGGACTAATTTTTTAAGTACAGTATGCTGAAGTTCATAGGATTCAGATCTTACCTAAACCTTAATCAGAATTCCAGGTACCTCTTGTAGCCAGTGAGAGCCAACTGCCTCAATCTTTTAGATATTGATGTGAGACTCATTTGTAATCAACTGTTTACTGGGACAGTGTCCTGGATGGGACCCCACAACCCTGTTGGAATAATTTTTACCTCACTGCACCCTGATTTGCATTAGAAGAGTGGGAATTAGGTATGTGGATGGGAAGCAGGAGGCATGGTGTATCCCAGGAGATCCACACCATGCAATTTTGATGTAGCCATGGAGGTTTTAATGAGAGGCTTGTCTTTCCAACCTGCAGCTAACAGATGTGGCTGTTTTTATTTACTGCATTGAAACTTCTGGGTTTTTTCACTTTAGTCATTATTCTTTGATTGCCTCCTCAGTGTAGGAGAATCTGACTATAGCCCCTATTTATTTCTTCTGATGTTCCTTTTCCATCAAATGACAGACATCAACTGAGAACATTTTATTTCTAGTCTTGAGAGCTTCACACCCATGAGAGTGGCCTAGAGGGACACAACAGTCTTATTGTGCAGTGAAGAGAGAATTATCCTTGGATGCATCCTGCTCAGCAAAGCCTTAAATATTATGGTCAGGTTCTTGAACTGGCATTGAAAATAAATGGAGAACCAATGGAAAATGAGTTGTTGATATGACAGGTTGAGGTGGCTTGTCCTCTTAAACAATTAACTTTTTTTCTTCTGTACATATTATGCCTGTGTCCCTGCCTGTTTTCTGCATAATGCTAAGTTCAACAGTATGAGCAAGACAAGGTTATCCAATTACTGATTACTATTCAGTCTGACATTTAAAAAAAGGGACAATGCTTATTGAGATAAAAACAAGGAATTTCAGTTCCTTTCTCTGTATATCTGATGAGATCTTGAGACTTTGTACTACTTGAGTAAGTATAGAGTATATAATTTAAGGAAACAGAAAATATTCCTAACATAGATATTCAGAATGTTCTTTTTTCCTCAAGCACCACATCCTTCTTCAGTTGGCTGGCCTTGAATCAGCTGTTCTTTACCCTTTAGATTTTGTGACAGCTTTGTGACAACACTACTTCACAAGATGTAAGGTTGGGGTCTGTGAGTTTGTGGCCCATAGCAGCTCCACTTACACAGTCTTTGTAATGCATGTAGCAAGCCTGCAATTTGTGGCCCCAGGAAGGATCATTCCTAGGAAGGCATTAATGTGTTCAAGAGAAGAAGGAAACTTTTAACATTAAAAGGAGCAATTAAAATACAAATGACTTTCTATAAGTATTAGCTCCTGATGAGCAAGGATGGGATGTCTCATAGTCTCTCCAACATTAGAAAATTATTTTCACAATTTTATCTGGTTTAAATCAGTTAAACCATCCTGGTTCCTTCCATTCAGCACATTTTCCATTGTCTAGATGAGATTTTTAAAGGTCAGAGGACTTGTGATCCTTCAGCAAGTTGGTTCAGGAAGGTGAACTGATTTTTTTTTTTATGTTCTTTTAGGCACTTGAACCTACTAACTGTAAAATTGAAACAGGGTAGAAACAAAGAGTAGATTCTAGGTAGGAATGATCTGGCTCAGTTTTACATATTGTGGAACCACAGGCTAAAGAAAGGAGAAGCTTGCTTCAGTCAGAAGGTAGGTCTTCACTAGGGATGTTTCCTAGCCAAAAAATTGTGAACCCATGCTGCAAAACTGCTTAAAGCAAAACAAAAAGATGGCAAATGCCATGGCCTTTTTCCACATCTGAGTAAAAATATTACTTTCGAGCAATTGAAGAAGTGGACAGTCACTTTAGCCTGTTGCATGTTAAACAGCTTTCTGAAACTAGGCATGTCTTGATACAGAGATTTTTTATGTGTTTTTCCACAGATGCTGCAGCAGGAAAAAAAAAAAAAAAAGATAAATGTCTTCCTATGTCTTCTTAAATAATCACACCCTTTGAATAATAGTTTCTGCTACATTTAGGCAAGATGTTGCAAGATAATCTCCAACTAATTACATTATCTGCAATTCTTTTTTTAATCTTTTTCATGTAAGCTACTTGTTTGGCGCACGAATGCTATGAACATTCTGCATATGCAAAAAGCGTAGGCCTTAAAGTTTAAGCAGTAGGTTAGATTTTCAAGTTACCAAGCCACACACACAGCAAGATGAAAACTATCCTTGTGTAAAGGATGAGACATAAAACTCTTAATATGAATCCTTACGTATTACTTTGCATTTAAAAGTACATATTTTATTTATAAAATGTATTTACAGATAAGACCATAGAAATTCCCCTCTTTTTAATTATGTAGTGATTTATGTTTGTTTTACAGACCTCACCAGATTACAAGTCCCATTTTGTTAGTAAATACCCAATACTTCATCATTCTGGGCTGACAAAGTGGTGCAGATTTCTGTTATTTTTACTTTTTTTAGAGTCATGACTTTCTATTCTACCATTTAAAATTATTAGAAGGATATCAAATAATAATGCATTTTTCTTGCAAACTGTAAATGGCTACTGTGAAATAATTAATTTCCCAGCAGAAAATTCAGACTTGTGCAACACAGAAACAAATCAAAAATACTTTTAAAGGTTCCTAAATCTATAAAAGTCATATTTTACAAATGAAATACACGTCATTGCAATATACCTAGTCATATGTCTTAAAAATCCCAAGCTCATAATAGCAAAATTATTTTTAATTAGTTACCCTAGATAAAGTAAGTAGACATACCACTCCTAAGGCATGAAGTTTCTAAACATCTGTAGTATTAGAGGAGATACATTATGAAAGAATTACAAATGCGAATCTACTTTAGGAGGAATTTCTAGTTCCAGTAGGGTGCAAGATGGAAATTTTCTCCTTAATAGAACAAAAAGAAAAAAAATCAGGCATGAGGACTGCCAGTACTTACATGTGTTTAAATTGTTACCACATCTTCAGCTGATTGACATCCTCAATAAGCTGTTAATGACCCACTCCTTTTGCTTTAAATGAGCCTTAGATTTTTAGATCTGGTGATTTTTGTAGAATGTTGAATTAAGTAGATTTAATTGCCTTTTCTTCCAGATTTTGTTTTTGTTTTAGTAATTCATCATTCAAAGGAATAGTATGCTTTGCCATCATAATAAAGTTTCTCCGTAACCTTTCCTTTGATTTGAGTTCTAGATGCAAAACTGGGTACTAGCCATAATGAAACAGTATTCTTCCCTGAGCTAGGCTACGTTTATTAGGTAGCAGTGATTCATAAAAAAAGGGACTTTCTCATGCTGGCTTTCAGTGTTTTAAAGTAGTAATTTAGCAGCTGTCTTGGAAAGAGTTGTGAGCCTATTGGAAATCAAAGATGATTCTGGTTCTGTTTGTGAGATGGGCTGGTACTGCATTTTCTTTAGCATATTTTCTTTCCTGCTACTTTGATACTTTCAGTCCTTAGGGCACAGAGCTGAGAAATACAGATTGTAGCTATCATGCCAGATAAGGAAAACAACGTAAGTGATGATGCAAAATGTATTTTCTCTGACAGTGAACAAGCAGAGACTGGCTTGTGTAAAACAGGTTTTTACCATCTGACTGTGATGGGCTATCCTCACCACGGCGATACCTGCTGTGGAGCAGTGTTATATTTAGTTGCAATGTAATAGCATTTGTTTCAACAAGTGAATTGCATAGCGTAGAGATGTAGTGGCACAGGTGACCATGGCTATCAGTACGCAATCAGCATTTTATATTCAGACATGGAAATCTGTACTGGTGTCAGACACTATCTAAACTGTGATTGAGGTAGAGGAAATTATTGGCGAGAGGGCTGGTGAGAGAGGAGCTGGATATCAGGCTGCCTATGAATGTAAGACTTTGTTGCAGCAAAACAAATAGAACCCTAATTCTCCCCTGAAGGAATGAATAAAAACTTAGAAGACATGATAATTAGGAAGCTCTCCTACTTCCATTTATGTTGGACATTATATGGGCAGAACTACACTATACAAACTCTGAACTCAGTCCTCTGATGCAGACCTCACACCAGCCAGCGTTCCACAAATGCTTAGCTAGCTCACCTCTGCATAAGGTGGAGTGCATACAACTGCAGTTCTTACAAATATACATCATGGAGGATGGAAGTCCATGTGAACTTGAGCAGAGGACACTCCCTGTGCCTCTCTGGATATATTCTGCAGTCTGTGCCTCCCTTCAGAAGGAGGATAGCCAAGGACTGCACTTATCTGGTAGCCACTGCACTCTGGAGAAAAGGGACTATGCCATTAGTGGAGTTAAAATGAAATACAATATCCGGTTTAAAGTGGTCACCGGGCTCTCCGTGACCTCATCCCTGCAAGACAGCAACTAATCAGAATTGTCTGGTGGGTTGTATTATGTCCCCACTCATACAATTCCTATCTGCTCAAAAAAAGGACATATGATCTTTGATCCATCTTTGTGTCGCCAATAAGCGTAAAATCTGTTGGGGAGTGGGGGAGGGGCAGAAGGAGAAGCAGACTAACCTTTGCGGCTCGATTACAGAGAGAACAATTTGTTTTTGTAATTAGAGCTCAGCAGCGATCTCTGTTTCACTGATACTCAGCTCGGTGTAAACAGAGCTCAATTTTGACAACTGTTTAGCTCACGGCAGAGTTTTAAAGTATTAAAGGATAATGGAAGACTTATTAGATTAGCTTTTGCCATGATCTTTTAGTGTCCTAGATAATTATTATTTGTGATACAGCTGAATGGTTTAGGCTTGTGTTATTATTATGCATGCATTTCTGCATAATACTTTATCTGCTATTGATGAGCACTAAAATATGTATTAGGAAGTATACATTTAGTCAGATTGCACAGATATTAGTGGTATTTTCAAGTGGATCAAATTGTTATTTTTGTAGTTTCTGATTTTTTTTCCATCATAACAGTTCTTAATTCCTGACTTTTATTTTTAAAAAACCTGTACAGTTATCATCATCTTATTCATATTTATGTGACTTTTACCACAATCCTTTACCTTTGATCCAATTATATTACATTTCTGCCCCAGCATTTTAACATTCCCTGTTTCATATGTTTTGGTGTTGCATAACTTTTTCTTACAGTATCACCTTTTCTATTGTTCTTATTTAGTATTTTAAATCATTCCTGATAGTCACATACTGTTTTTCACCTTATTTGACTTTTCCTCTAATTACTTTTTAATTAGGATATGTTATTTCTGATCTTATAATTAGCATTTTTCCTTTTGATCACCTTTTGTCTCATTTTTCATAAAGTATGTATTTTTAACCTTTTCACCACTTCTCCCTGCACAGTTGTTTTTTTTGTTTGTTTGTTTGTTTGTTTGTTTGTTTTAACCTGGATAACCTCATTCCATTGGTTTGACTCCCTATCCTGGTTTTGGCTTGGAAAGAGTTCATTATCTTTTTAGTAAGCTGGTGCAATGCTGTGTTTTGTTTTTAGTATAATGATGTTGATAACACACTGATGTTTTTAAATTTTGCTTAGTCATGTTTACCCAAAATCAAAGACTTTTCAGCTTCTCCTGAAGGAGGAGGCTGGAGGGATATAAGAAGCTGGGCAGGGGCACAGCCAGGACAGGTGACCCAAACTGTCCATGGGGATATTCCATACTGTATGGCAGAATGCTCAGCATATAAACTCGGGAAAGCTGTCCAGGGGCCGCTGCTTGGGAAGTGTCTGGGCACTGGTCATTGAGTGGTGAGAAGTTGCATTACGCATAAATTTATTTTCATTTCCTGACCCATTAAACTGCTTTTATCTCAACCCACATGTTTTCTCACTTTTTTTTCTCCAATTTTCTCCATCATCCTGCTGCAGTGGGGAGTGACAGAGCAAAGCTGAGTAGTGCTTAGTTGCCATGTGGGGTTAAACCATGACACTTCCTTCTGATCAGAAACATTACTTCTAATCTTTTTTCTATTTCCAGTAAGTATTTTGCATACATATTGTCCTTGTTTACAGCAATGTGATTTTCTTTTTTTAGAAGTCTAAGTTTGCAACTTCTTGGCAGTGCTGTATAGATTAGAGCAATACTATTGAAGGTGATTACATGATCACCCTGGACACAGCCTAAATTACTAGAATATGTGAGTTAAAAAAAAAAAAATCTATAGTGTTTTCACATTTGAATAATTGCATTCCCTCTTTCATCAAGAAAGTAAGTCTATGTCAGTGACTAAGTAGGTACATTAAACAAGACATGAGTACCAGTCCATGAGTGAAATGTGGTTGTACTCTCATCACAGTCTCCAAATGAACATTGGTGGCTCACGTTATGAAAGCACAAAGACTGCTTAGGGCAAAGAAACTCTGTTAAAGTTAATGGCCCCAAATCCTTCCTGCCCTAACCATCTTTTAATGATTTGGGTGGGGGGTTTTTGCAGACTACTTCTTAAATTTGCATTTCAAAACAAGAGTCCAACAAGAAAAAAGTGTAACAACAACTGCACTCTGAAATCGACCTCATTCTTTATCTTTTATATAATAATCTTCATGCTGTGCTCATCCCAGTGTGCTGTCATCCAGCAGGATGGTTTATTGCTAGTTTTGATGTTAGTTATTTCATTCTCATGATTAGTATCCTTGTTTGTTCTTGCAAAATATAGTAACTTAAAAGCATCCAGGCCTTTCAGCCATATTTTCAATTTGGAAGTGAAAGTCATGTATCTGTTTCTGAAGAAATCATGCTTGTCAAATGGGCATAAAGGAGTAGGAAAAAAAAGATTATCTATATCTATATCTATCTATATCTATATCTATATCTATATATAGATATGTGCACACCTTGCACATATACTGCCAAGTTATCATGAAAAGAGCAGGTAGTTCTCTGAAAGTCATCCCTTTCCTACACTGCTTTTATTATGTATTGGGTATTTCTGTTCATTCTGTTGATACTCATCACAGCAGTCTCTGAGTATCTCCCAGCAGTGTATTAAGCTCTTGACTTAAGTTCTCTCATTTTCTCTCTAGAAGGAGAAAACAGCTGAGTGTGCCATTAAATTAATGCATTTTTGGTACCCTATGTCCCAAAGGACTCCAATTCTTGTTAAAATTTGTAGTTCTGGTTGAACTATGGCAGGCAGTACAGAGAACTGAAGCCTGGAGCAAGAGCCTCCCACTTGCTCCTTGGCTGAGACAGTTTTGTAGCCAAGAATGTATAGGCTGTTGTTTGTGACAGCTCCTTACTAATAAATAACATAAAAGTTAAGATACATGACATATGTAGTCAGAGGATCATAGAATGGTGTGGGTAAGAAGGGGCATTTATGGATATCTGGTCTAACCTCTCTAATGAAAGCAGGACTCAACTCCCTCATTGTGAAAAAATTCTTCCTTGCATCTAATCTGAACATATATTCCAGTTTAAAACCATTGGACTGTGGTTCTGTCGCCACATGCCCTGGTAAAGTCGTTCTCCATCTCACTTATAAACCGCCATATGAATACTGATACGCTGCTGTAAGGTGTCACCAGAGCCTTCTGTTCTCCAGGCTGAACAGACCCAACTCTCTCAGCCTGTCCTCACAGAAGAGGTACTCTAGCCCCCTGACCTTGTTTTGGCTCACATCTAAACCCGCTCTAAGAGGTCCATATCTTTCTTGTGATGAGAATAACAGAGCTGGATGCAGCACTCCACTTGGGGTCTCATGAGAGTGGCAAAGAGGGACAGAATCCTCTCGCTTGGCCACAGGCTACCAGCATGCAGCCCAGGACACTGCTGGCTNTGCTTTTAGATTCTTTTTCTTTGCTTAAAGATTCTTTTTCCTAAGTTTTGGTAGACACAGGGAAAAAAAAAATCTTACCTAAATAATGTTTTAATCTCTATATTAAGAATTTAAACTGAAATTCTCTCTGATAGAGCTTCTCTTTTTCCACAGATTAGGTAGGGAGCATAAAAAGATCAACTTCTCAATTTACATGTCTAAGCAATGTAGCCCTCCCAGAATACAGATTATTTTATTCTATATAGTGGTAGAATTCCAGCCCAGGAGACTAGAATATAGTTGTGAGAGTTTCACAATACCTTTGTGAGTCTTTTAAGACCATTTGCTTTGCTGAACTAGTAAATATGCCTTCATAAGCTGATGTTTTCCAAGTATCTCCCTGGTGAAGGTAGCATCATTTTCCTGAGACAAAGAGAGAAAAAGCTGTCGACTAATGCAAGTTGTTCGCTTTTCAGTCCATATTGCGTGAATTATATCAGGTAATATACATGATATATGACCTAATGATGATATTTAGGTTAGACCTGAAGGTACACTGATAATTATACTGTTCACTGCAAGTGTGGGTCTTAATTAGGTACTACTATTGCTCATTTCTGACATAAAGGTATAGCACATTCTCCATAGATCAAAGAAGCTAGATAGACCTTGTGGTTGACAATATTTAACAACACAGATACAGAGAAGTATAAGAATAAGTGTCTTATCTTTCTCTTTAGATCAACACCCAAGTGCTGCCAAGTCTAGTCCACAGCCCAAGTCCAGACTGAGTTTTCAGGAATATTAAACTTGTGTAGATTTTTTTTATGCTTTTAATTAATTAACATCTTCCTGAGCTTACTCAGGATTTAGATGACTGGATAGAGGATGTCACTTTTATTACAGTTGGTGAATCTTAGCATTTTTGGAATACTCATTTTGCAAGGAAAAGGGAGATGACTTATTTGAATGTCTGTTCCAGTTAGGATTGGAACCAGCCACCTTCCAGTAACATTGTTTGTCTTCCTGAGCTGCAAAGGGCAAAAATCAGATTTTTTGGATTAACATTTTCTTAGGGATGAATTTTTTTACTTTTTTGTGAATAGCTATATTGAATTTTGAGATTTTTGGTNGAGTCCTCTCGCTTGTACACAGGCTACCAGCATGCAGCCCAGGACACTGCTGGCTTTCTGGGCTGTGAGTGTACATTGCTGGGTCATGTCCATGTTTTCATCCACCAGAAATTATGATTCCTTGTCAGCAGGACTGCTCTCAATCCATGCATCACGCATCTCCCAGTATTGATGCATTGCATTTGGCTTCTTTGAAATTCATGAGGTGTCCTAGAGTGACTTTATGATGCCTGTATCCCCAATCGTCTGTTCTGTATATTGCTTTGTACCTTTAAGAAGATTCTTAGAGTGCAATTTGTTTTGAAAACTATGTTATCTCTCTNTTGTGAGAGTTTCACAATACCTTTGTGAGTCTTTTAAGACCATTTGCTTTGCTGAACTAGTAAATATGCCTTCATAAGCTGATGTTTTCCAAGTATCTCCCTGGTGAAGGTAGCATCATTTTCCTGAGACAAAGAGAGAAAAAGCTGTCGACTAATGCAAGTTGTTCGCTTTTCAGTCCATATTGCGTGAATTATATCAGGTAATATACATGATATATGACCTAATGATGATATTTAGGTTAGACCTGAAGGTACACTGATAATTATACTGTTCACTGCAAGTGTGGGTCTTAATTAGGTACTACTATTGCTCATTTCTGACATAAAGGTATAGCACATTCTCCATAGATCAAAGAAGCTAGATAGACCTTGTGGTTGACAATATTTAACAACACAGATACAGAGAAGTATAAGAATAAGTGTCTTATCTTTCTCTTTAGATCAACACCCAAGTGCTGCCAAGTCTAGTCCACAGCCCAAGTCCAGACTGAGTTTTCAGGAATATTAAACTTGTGTAGATTTTTTTATGCTTTTAATTAATTAACATCTTCCTGAGCTTACTCAGGATTTAGATGACTGGATAGAGGATGTCACTTTTATTACAGTTGGTGAATCTTAGCATTTTTGGAATACTCATTTTGCAAGGAAAAGGGAGATGACTTATTTGAATGTCTGTTCCAGTTAGGATTGGAACCAGCCACCTTCCAGTAACATTGTTTGTCTTCCTGAGCTGCAAAGGGCAAAAATCAGATTTTTTGGATTAACATTTTCTTAGGGATGAATTTTTTTACTTTTTTGTGAATAGCTATATTGAATTTTGAGATTTTTGGTAGACACATGCCTTGCATGATTCAATTATAAATGATGTATCAATTAACTTCTTTTTCTATCATTTATTAAAAGATTCATAAATAGGCACTAGTATTTTAAAATACTATACCAGAACAGCTTCTGTATATAAATACATATTGAAAATTGAAAAGAATTTAAATGATATATCAGCAACCCTTAACCGAGGCTTGTCAACTTTGTAAAAAACATATTTTAAAGTCAGGAAAAATTCCCTCCACAAAGACAGGAAGACATTATTCTGAAAGATGTTATGGCTTGGTAGAACTTTGCAGTGATCTTCTGTGTATGTTGTAATTATATTTTTACTGTTGTACATGAAACATTACCTTACAGCAATTACAAAATCTCTGTTATGGGTGAATACTAGGGAAAAAATCTTGAATTTCAAGTACTGAAAGAGAGGGAAATAAAAGAACAGAAAAATTAAACCTGTGTATAATATACTTTTCATAATATCATAGATAGGTTTAGGATGATTCTTAAAAATCATAAAACTTCCCACTCCCCTGCTATGGGTAGGGACATCTGCCACTAAACTACATTGTTCAGAACCCCATCCAACCTGTTCTTTTGAGTACTTCCAGGGCTGGAGCATTCACGTTTTCTCTGGGCAACCTGTCCTGGTGCCTTACCACCCCCACAGCAAAGATTTTCTTCTTAATATCTAATCTACAACAACTCTCTTCCAGTTTGAAGAAATTCCTCCTTGTCCTTTACATGCTTTTGTAAATAGTCTCTCTCCATCTTTCTTATAGGCTCCCTTCAGGTATGATGGTGGTGTGCAGAAAATCTCTACTATAAACCATAGCCCAGTCTTGTCAATCCAATATGAAAGAGCTCCTTGTGTTTGTATTGAAGGTGCTGCCACTTTTTTTTTTTTCTGTTTCTCACTTTTTTTTTTCCTTTCCCACCCCCAATTAATCTAGTAAACTTAATTAAATTGCAGTCTGGGTGGATTAACTCCAAGAATCCTAATTTTCCAGGCGTGCATGAGGGCAATGTGAGTTTCAACACCCTCCAGGGCAGGTAGTTCTTAGCAGAATTCAAGGGTAATTTTGCTATATACAGGATGCAGGATGTCTTTCAGTTTCTTCCCACATACCTCTGCTTCCAGTCTTTCCCGTCTGCTTTGATTCCTTTGCTGGGGGCAGGTGAGGACGATGTGGAACAACAAGAGTTTTCTGCAACTTCGATAATTTAAAAGTTCAACTATCAAGATAGGCCTTTCAAGTATACTGAAGAACTCCTTCATGAAAATAATAATTTTTCACAAAGTAATATTTTGCATTACAAAAGAATTTTTCTGTTTTGTATGCACATATTTATGGCTAACTTGACTGGGCACATTACAAAAGCTATCCATGTAATCTTTCATTATTAAAGCAGCTTCTAGCATTAGATAGCTGTTAAAAAATATCAAATGCTTTTTCTTACTTTTTGAAAAAAGGGTATTTGAAATTGGAGTTTGGTTTTGGTTGGGCATTTTTTTTTCTGGATTTGGTTTTTTGTTCTTTGGGGTTACTTTTTAAGTTGAAAATGATTGTTAACTTTTTACCTTGGAGATAAACTAGCCATCTTTCAGAGAAACAAAGGAAAATTAAATAATTTCATAATCTGTAGCTTTCCTAAATGTAATTTTGCCCCTCAAAAAGATACTAATGTTTCAGATTTCTTTAAAACTCATATTTAGTTAAGAAACATTCATCTTTGTCAAACTTACATTACTAGATATGCCATTATTAATGGAAGAATTTCTCTTTCACTTTAAAACAACAGTTTAGAAGCTGTAGGTTTGTGACCCTCTTAAAGAATAAATGTTTCATAGATGAACTAGGAATTTACATGTATCTTCTGTGCTAATTTTTAACTATTCATCATGTCTTGTAAGAAAAATGAAAGCAAATAATATTTTTCTTTCAGCAGCAGTCATCAGATTATGTGGTGTCTCAGTAACAAAGGGTAGTATCTCATCCATACTGTATATAATACATTAAATATGGACTACAAATAAATGTAAAAAAAATATGCAGCAGTTAGGTTGAAAAATGTTAAAATCCACATTTTTGCACAAGCATCCAGAATAGATGGAAAATATGCAATAGTTTTCTGCCATATCAAGAATATAGAACTAAATCAGTCACAGTTTGAATAAAAACCCCAAGCTGTCCGGTCCTCAGTTATCGAACAGGAGCAGTTACACATTATTAAACCTGTAAGGAAAAATTTTACCCTTACCAGGCTTGCTAGGATTCATCTCATATAAACTCATTCAACACTGAAGGAATAATTCCAATTACAGTATTTATGTGAACCTGAAGATAGATTCCTCTAATTACATTAAGTTGGACATTCAATTACACTCACTGTGTTTTCTTTACATGTACCACATAAAATGAAATCCATTCTATTTCTGCATAACATTATATTTTGTAATTTGTATCTTCTTTTTCTTTGTTAGTGTGAAGATTTCCTAGAATTTTAGTATTTCTTCCAAAGTTAGCCTCAGCTTGTTTAAACATTTTTTTTTTAAATTCCAGATGAATTAGAATTCTTTATTTATCATAATAAGAATATCCTTTGGAAATTAAGGGGGAAACAGCATCTTGTAGCTGTTCCACTGCATGAAGGAACCCTTATATTTTAGTGGACATTTTGAATATCTGGCAGTATAAGATTTTGCCATCTCTTTTAGTCTAGATGTCAAGTTCTAATTATTGAAATGAAGTTTTTGCAAAATGAGGAATATTTATCATGGAGCCATGACTACTTTTGAGATAAGTTTATGGTAAATAAAAAGAAAAGTGAACTTATCTTGGAAAAAGAATACATATACATAGACATGTGCTGAAACAAACAATGTGCTGGTACAAACCTTTATACAGAATATCTTTAAAAGGTCTAGAAGCCTTTATTGTTGAGGCAGACTACTGATCTCAGTCAAATTCCTTCAACGTTGCCTGGACAAACTCTGCTTTCCTGCTAAATGTGCTACATAACCAATAAAAGCCTTATAAACATGTGCATTTTCCAGACTTACTTTCAGGTGCTTCCATATGTTATGAGAGCATATTCAAGATCATGACAGAAATGTATAAAATTAGATGAGAAGCCAAAGGAAAAAAAGAAAAAGAAGGAAACATCTGCAGTGAATCAAGGGGAAAAAAATGTTTAAGTTGCCTGTTATTAACTGCTCAACCTGTTTTATTCTGGATTTCTGCATAATTATGTTACAGAGGAGGGGAGAAAACAGATGTTGCATAAAGATTGAAAATAAGAAAATGAGACTGTTAGAAAAAAATAGTTGTGGTTACTCACAGCTAGACATTTTTTGGCAAAACTTTTAAACAGCAATCTATTTCTCAAATTCATTGCCCATTTCTGCAAGATTAATGTAAAACAAAATGTTTCTTTTTAAGTCTGATCAGTTGAACAATTATACAGCTCCAATAATCCCCAAGTCAGTCTTTCAAGAAAGCAGCTGAATGTTTCCTCAAGCACTTTCATAAATTAGATTAAATGAATATCATATCAGGTCAGAAACCCTATAAGCTCTTTTCATGGGAAGTTGTTGATAGCTTATGTAATTAGCTGCTTTTTCATCCTTTGCAAATATCCAAATAATCCATACAAGATACATTTTTCATAATCTTTACAGAATAAATGCCATCAAACTATACTTGTACATTTTCTGTTTCTTGCACTTGTGTCATGTTTTTAAGCCAACAGAACTATAATTTTTTAAGACTCTCAATTTTTTTTTCTCCACTTGATATTTTCTGGTGCTGGTTCTATTTCATTAAGAAATTTCTGGATAGAGCTGTCTAAAAAAAAGGGCCAAAACCACATGTTGGCATTACACTAAATCATTTGCATCTCTGCTGCACTGTACACTCAGTTTTACCCTGATTATTTACCTGAATGAGGGTTATTCCTGAATACACTCTGCAGTGGCCCTTGACTAAAAGAATTGTGGACTTTATTGCAACTGCTACCACGCTTTTACAGACATGGCAATTCACAGGATTAAGATAAAATCAGAGACCATTTTGGAAGAGGGATTCAGATGTGAAATGAATCCTTTCTCCAAAGTTTAATTTTTTTCTTGTTAACTAAAAATGTTTTATTCTTCAAGCATTCCCAAATATGCTTTCCTTTGCTATCCTCACCCTACATGCCATCACAAGTAGACTTCAGTCTGTTGATCTTCTTCTTTCAGGTGGGCAAATACTTCATCTGCTAGCCATCTTCTCTTGTGATCCAAAATTTTCATGTGAGATTATAAAGATGTGTAGGGTTTGTTTTTTTGAAAAGTTGCAGCCTAAAAAAATCACATATCAGAGCTTGATAGACAATTATTTCTTGAAGACTTTACAAAAAATTTGGTGATGAAACTGCATATTTGTATTAATTTTGCATTTAAGATATCTGGACATAAAAAACCTGTTCAAAATGATATCACTGTCTTAGTCTTGGTCCTGATAGAGGTCTAGAAGAAAGCATGCTATTTGAACGGAGTAAAGATGTGTCAAAAAAAAAAAAAGACCCTGTGAACCCATATTACTTTGGGTATGTTGTGTGCATGCACCTTCTTCTCTAAATACATTCTTATTAAAGATTGCGAGTGAATGGCAGTAGTTTGATGTTATATTATGTTTAAAATCCCAGCTACATCATTAGTACCAAACTCTGCAGGAATGTATGGTTCATAGGTACTGGTAGGTTGATGGATTTGTCTGTAGAATCAGAACAAATCTTTCTTATGATTCATTTTTTGCCACAGATAAGCCATTAAAAAAAAAAAAAAAAAGACAGCAGATTGATGGAGGTTTAGTTTTTCTGCTCTTGTTTTAAATAGTAGATGTAGAACAGGTTCTTCTATTTTATAGCCTGAAGCTGAACTGTCAACATAAAAGATGTACGGACTTAATACCTGAGAGCACAGCAGAAGAATGACTTCCCACTTTTTTTAAGAACAGATTAAACCCTGAACAATATAGCTCATTACTACCTAGTCTAAATTTATTGAAAAGGCAGTTTTTGCTAAAGCATGAAATATTTTGTCTTATTATTACCTACTTTATTGAAAGACACAAATTTCAGCTGAGAATGAGAAAGTTTTTCATTTACAGCCTCCCTGTTCATGCTGGCAGAAATTCTATACCTGACCAAAATCATAAAGCTTGAAACAGTATAACTGCTTTTTGCTTATGTGAGTGAAAGTGTCTGACTCTCATTTGGTTTCATGTAGCTGCAGTCTGTATACAATTATGAGTTTATCAAATCTGTACTTCATGAGGAAAACCCTCAGAATTCATAAAAATATTCAAACTAAAATAATCAAAGGTGATAACCATTCAGGTTTTTGTTCAGATTTGGAGATAAATTCTATAGGTTATTTTTAGTTCTGGATATATTTTTTCAATGAAGAAATAAAATTGTGGTGTCTTCAGAAAACCATATGCCAGCTCTCTAAATAGCATTGATAGAACATTACACATTTTACAGAAAGAGCTGATTAAGAGAAACATGGGCAGAAAAACCAGAAGATCAAGATGAGAAACAAAAGACTGAAGAATAAAGTATAAATAAATAAAAGTAGTTATTAATAACATATTTCTTTTACATATTCAGCAATAGCTTATATTTCATTAAAGCAAACATACTTTTCAGAAGTTATGTCTCCTGTTCATCACCACAGATATCCAAAGTTATTCCTAAAAGGAGATCCTCTAGATGTGCATGGGATAAAAAAGTCCTGCTGTGTTCATTTCAGCTCATCTCCTTTTGATTAAAACTCTGAATGTGTGGAACAACAACCAGTTAGACCTCAGCCAGAGTCCACTTTTGGACACCTTTCAAAATTCACCACATTTTTTTTTTCCCCATCAAGAAGAATTAAATCTTTACTTGAGATTATGGAAGCAAGTAGAGCTGTGTAATTTTGCTATATGTGTATGACAGAACCAATGTTGGTAAAGCAGTATTCAAGTTAAAATGTGCTGAAATGCTGTCTTGTGTAGAGTTTATTAGACAAATAGCATTTTGTTTTCTACTTTTGTTTAATATCAGTTGGGGGAAAAAATCCAAAACAATCAAACAAAGCCATACCTAACACAGCTGAGCTTAACTAGCACCATTTAAATAAACTAAAAGTTTAGTTTAAAATTACTTATGAGGCAATCTATAAGATTTTTATAATCACAGATTCCTTTTTCGTTTTATTTTAGTTTTAATAGGATGTTATCTTTAGAAAAAGCAGATATATACCCCACATTTCCTTTACTGCATGCTTGCCATCACATATTATGTACATACTTGTAAATTGTTGCTTGTGTTTTGAATTCTTTATATTGACCCATTGACAAATTCTCCATTTTAAAAGATTTTTTTTCTAGTCATGTAGAAAATTACATGCTCAAGCTTGCTAGGTTTAAAGATTGTTGGCCTGAAAATTTATTTTGATAAATTTGCCTTCCTTGTGTGAACTGATCTTGGATGCTACTTAATTAAAATTGTATCCAATAAGTGATATTGTTGGCTGGAGGTCTATAATATAGTTCATGCTGGAGGATGGAATTGCTTCTTAGCACAAGTATTTATTCAGGTTTTGGTTTTTTCTTCCCCCTAATATGCTTTGCTGTGATAGAAATATGTTGGCCTCTTGCAATCGTTTTTTTTCCTATTATCTCTTGAAACTTCTTTCTTGGCCTTTGCTCCAAGTGTTGAGTACAGAAGCTAATCTACATAATTTTTTAAAGTAGCACTAGGAGATCTTTTTTTCTTATGGAAGGGATAGAAATATTTAAGTAAATTGAATTAGCTCTTTCTTGACTTGTGTAGGATGATATGGTTCTCATTAATTATGTGTGTGTTATGTGATGTAACACAGCTGGGTACAACAAGCTGGAGCATGTCTTCCAAGAAATTTCAAGACAGCTTTCTTAAAAACTGCTGTGAAAAAATAGCACATTTTTTTTAGCTAGAGTGATTAATCAAAATAAGACTTTCCCTCACACAGAAACAAACAGACACCAATTGGATGCCACTTCTGCAGCTCTGCTCATAATCTCTGACAAAATTCTTTACAAAGTCTCTTGTTACAGAAGACTGTATTTAGGGTGGGGAACCAAGTATTTTCAAGTATTTCTGCCAAAAGATGGCAACCCACATCTATATTTAGATATTTGGAGTGCCAATCTGATCCATATTCATACGACTAATTAGGAATTTAGATCAACTGTAAATACGTACATTACATGCACGTGATGCTGTTTGTCTTATGTAGGACTCCATATGCTGGAGTGGGAAGTTGGTCACCTATCTCACACATGGACACCTTCCTTGGAGGCATGCAAGGACCAGAATCTGGTGCTGTGTCCCTCTGACATTCCCTGTCAAGGTGTAAATGCATGTACCTGTAAGCAACACAGAGCAGTACTGCACATCGAGTGGAAGTGTCTGAGTTAGTTCAGTGTCAGACTAACTAAACCTGGACATTTTAGTGAATTTTTTCAGGATAATCTGATAGTGAGTTTCTGCAGGATAATCAGGATAATCTGCTTCTCCATGAGCATTCATTTAAACGTATTTTACATTGATTTGCTTAGAAAGCCATGTTTGAAAAACTTGGCCAATAAGTACTTTATGGTACCATTTATGTTCTAAGTCTGTTCCAAATATTCAAGGAAAAAAGGAAATCCTATGTAAGGAAATCAGTCTTTCAACAAGAGGTGGACTAAGAATAACTTGATTTTTTAAAGATATATTTTCAGGGCTTTTTAGTAATAAATCCATGAAATTACATTATATGTCTGCACATTTCCCTGATTACCCATAACTTATGAACCAGCATCTATCTAAGGATGCAGAACCCAAAAGTAAGCTTCCACAAATTTTGTGGATATAGACAGCTGTAACGGACTATATAAGTGTTCATTATCAGTGGAATACTGGTGTCACAGATTATTAGATGCTGGAGACTCTTGACTGAAGAGAGTCATTAACAATGCCTCAGTTACTTAGGAAGCTTCAAGCAGACTGTGCCTTCCAAGATATGTTAGTCAATACAAAAATTTTCAGCAAATAAGCTTTGATTAGTTCCACTGCTCATGGCACTTTGTGTTAGTTCTGACCATGTTATCTTTGTATGCAGTGCAACAGAAACCAGTCTAGTGAACAGAACCAAGCACAGGGACACTAACAGCCCCTTGGAGCAGCTCAAGGAGGACAGAACTGCCAGGAATAGGAATATTAGTGGGACAAAGAGCATAGAATCAGGGAATCATATTATGGCTTGTGCTGGAAGAGACCTTAAAGACCCATATACTTTCAACCCTGCAGGCATAGACACAGAAAACTTGCACTAGGCCCTGTTGCTCAAAGCCCCACCCAACCCTGCAAAAAATATTCAAAATTTTGAAAAAGTTTAATTTTACTTTGGTAACAGATGGAAAGTGAAAAGATGTGGGCCACTAAGTTTTGATTAGTTGGTCAGAGGGTGGTGCTAGTAATACAAAGCTTTTGGGTTCAATCACTGTACAGGCCATTCACTTCAGAGTTGGACTTGAAGGTCCTTGTGGGTCCCTTCCAACTCAGAATATTCTGCTAAATCTGTAAATGTCAGTGAAATGGCTCTCCAAAAATCAGGGACAAGGAAACTTACTTCTGAGGCTCTTGCAAGGCTGGAAAGACATTTGATTTGCATACATCGAAAGAATTGAATGCAGGGGGCTGTTGTCTCTCTCTTTCCCTTCTCATGAAAACAGATGATTTCTATTTAGAGGAATAAATTAGGGATACTAATAACACTTCAGCTTCTCCTGATTTGGTCCCAGGTCCGCCTTACTGAATGATGGATTCTGCACTCCTCTAGGAGGTCTCCATAAAATGGAGATAAATACAAAGGGAAATAAATAAAAAATAAATAAAGGTCTCCATAAAAAGGACAATGTAAATAACACAGCATGTGTTGAGATTACTACAAATATTTTGGTTTGTGCATAAGAGACAAGCTCTTGGTTATTGGTATAATTACTAATTACTCACAATTGTCACCAGTTATATTCATGGGACAGGACACACTTTTATCATAGAATAAGGTTACAGTATATGCTCTTTCTGATGCCTTACAGCATCTTTAATGTATTATCCTCTTTTTGTGATTCTTCACCTGCTTTTGTCAAATATTTCTAAAGCTTCTTGGTAAGAAAAAGCATTTTAACAGATGTCTTTTCACTCAGAAATGAATTTATTATGGATCTAGAATTGTATTCACACTTCTTACAATCACGTCTTTTCACCTCTTCATGGAGTGATTTCCTCCAGGTTGTTGTAACTGCATTTCATTGCAGCATAGGAGGTTAAGAGGTGCAAAATTAGTCTTACATCTTTTGTTCTGCCATGATAGTCTTGAAAGCTTTACTCATACTTTCTATTTTAACATGGCATTTTTCCTACTTTTGTAGGTATTTTTATAATTGTCGGTAGAGTAAGTGCTGGTCATACATTCCTCAACAAGCATATGGCAATGTAGGTATTGTAGAAGAAGCTTTGTCTTTATGATATAAATCCAACAACATCCTTGTGAACATTACTGCTTATCTATATGAAAGTAATCTCTTGCAAAACGTCAGTGGGATACAAAAGATTGCCTTTGATCCTTAACTATTTCAGACTCACTCCTAATCCACTGCTCTATTTTGCCAGGATCTGTTCCACAACTCCACCCCAATAGATATATGGAAGTGACCTAATTAAAAAATAAAAATAAAATTTCAGTTAATTATCTTACAAAATTTTAGGCAAGTTTGAACTTTCACAGATGAAATTATTGTCTTGGCTAATAGTAACTTTTCTGTCACTATTATATGCCCTAGTTCATGCAGATGATATATTCGTCTTTGATTTTAATCATGTGTGGTCTCACTAAAAATGAGGGAAGTTGTATATTCTTTCTTAAAGCCTATAAAAACTGAAAGATTAAAATTTATGCTGTAAACAGTTGAGCAACAAATTTGATGGTACTTACCCTAGTTCCTGGGGTAACGAATTTGACGGAACTTACCCATACCACCTAGAACACCTGAAAACATTGAAAGGGGACACAGAATAGATGTTTTTAAATATTTTTGTCTTTTTTCCCAAATACTTGACTTTTCCTATACTTTTGGTCGGTACAGAGAGGCTTTAGACAGGCAAAAGAAATCTTAAATTCAGGTGTGTTTTAGCACCCAGGCTGTTTCTACATTTTAAGATAATCACATGGCATGAGTTAAGGATTTTATCTATATTAAAAACCTGTTCTCAGAAGGCTTTACATTCCCCATTGCAGCCTTTGATAATTCAATTAGCCTCTCAAAAAGTTGAGAGTAGCTGATAAATTCACTTTAATGTTAAATCAAGTACTCCAGCAGGTTTCTCTTAATATCCTTGCTTCTCAGGGAGCTTAGCTCTAGACCTCCCAAATGCAACTTTCTGCAAGGAATATGAGGTCCTTTGGAGAAGATTAAAAGAACTGTCTCTACCAACATAGCTTCTCACCATTAATAAAGTTGCTTCAGATCATGACAGAGATCTCATTCACTCAGATGGCTGTCCATCTAGTTTAATTTATTTTAATTGGCAGCCTTAGGTCCCTCCTTGGAACAGATTCCTAGGATATGATGAATTATCCCACAAACAGAGAATGGCATTACACAAGCTGAATTTAACCGTTCCCTTTAAACATTGTCTTTTGGGATTTCCAAATCCTATTGGCAGACACTGATTGCTGAATAATAAGTAGGAGGGGATTAGCTAGAGTTGGCTGAGTCTTTGGAGACTGCTGGACAAAAAAGCCAGTTCTGTTTGTCTACTTCCAGTAAATTAATAAAGAATATGTTACATGCAAAAGATGAACAACAGGATTTAGTGTGGTAAATAGATGTATGTCCCTGCAGAAATCAGAAAGCAAAGCAGGGAGAAAATTCCTAACAAGAAAATCTGCTTTACTACTCACAAACAGTTGACCTTAAAAGGCAGGTTGTCATTGACCTTCTGTACTGGATTACAGTTTTGCTAGAAGCAAGACTTGAATTTTAGATGCATTCATCCATGTCATCAAAGATGCATGTTGTCATCATAGTTAGAGCAGGCTAACTGGGACACTGAAAGCTTATAGAAAATGCTTTATTTTCCTCTCCAAAGTCAGAAAATAAAAAGTGACTGAAGTATACATATCCCTCTCTGTGTGAAATGTTTTATCCTGTATTTTTACCCCTCTTTGATTTCCTCTTTGAAATTTAATAAGCAATTACATTCCAGAACAACATTTGCTGATTGTTTTAGAAAACAGATTTTCACAGTAAGCAAAATAAATATATTATTTTAGATATGATTTTTTTTCAAAGAAAAATTTCAAACAAATTAATTTCTAATGAATTAGTCATAGAAAACTTTAGGGAAGATGGTTTACATAAACATTTAAATTTAATATTTTATTTTTTTCTCTTTTTTTTTTGTCTTGAAAATCAGACTTACATAAGACCTTTTTATTCAGAGTATTTAGCCTAACAAAGAACTGCCCTTTATTTTCCCATACTAGTTTTACCTTTTTTTTTTTTAATATAATTATTTTCTTTTTAATAGCCCTTAGCTACCAAAAAAAAACACATGGTCTAAACCTGATAATATCTACACTGGCATTTTTTTATCTCAATGCATCTTGTGAATATTAGCCTTACTTCTCTGTCTAGTAAAAGCCCTGAAAAACCTCTTGAAGTGCAGGTGCAATGAACAGCAAAAGAACTTGTTGACGACAGTTTGTAACATCCAGCTGGAATTGAATTTATTTGTATATCAAGAAGACGAATAGGCTGCAGTCCCTAAATCTATTATGGATGATCAAATCTATGATCTGTGGTAAAATTTCACGAGGTCATTTGATAATGCAGATCCACTTACAGGATTACCATCATTGGTTTTCCACTTGATTATGTTTAAAGAAAAATTAACTGCTAAATAACTGCATCAGCTTTTTAGAGGACTGTGACTGGTATTTTATGAACAAAGTTGTTGACAGTTGCTTATCATCATAGTCTGACTCTCTGAGAAATACCAACTTAACCTTGTTGAATCAAAAAGCATATGCCAAATTTTTACTGGGAATTTATTTAAAGAAGGAGTACTTGGGCTGATTTTGAAAGCAACAGATTAAATGAATGAAAGAGCTCTGTCCTACTCAGCCTTAAAGTAAAAAAATTGAGATCAGGTTTCTGAGAATGGAATCAACAATGGTGGGAATTCCAAATATGCTTCTCAATATCAATTGATTTGCAAGGTGTCCAGTACACTGCTGTGTTCAGGTTTCAGCAGAGAGCCAGATGAGCCTGGGCTGCAAAAAAGCAAGGTATGGCTGGATAGAAGATTTAGCTCTGCCCCCAGATTCCTTTAGGAGACGGGATGATGTTCTGGTTAAGCTGACAATGTGCTGGCTTGCTCTGGAGACAAAGTGGAGTTGATCATCAGATCCGGATTTCTCTTGCTAAATTTCTGGAATGAAAATAAAATAAAATGCTACTGCACACCTTGTTAAATATCTTGTTTTTGTAATTGTGCAAGAATCTATACATCAGCAAAGTCACTCCCTGCTATGCTTCTGATAACTTGGAGTCAGGGCTGCAGCTGCAAGGGTCTAGATCAGCTACAATTTTCCTCAGTGAAAAACATCAGATCCTAATGTGTTCCGCCAGACATTCAAAGTACAGCAATTTGTCACAAGTCTTAATCCTGCCAAAAAAAAATAGTAGTAGCTTGCTATAAGCATGCTACCACAGTATAAGGGAAGAAGGAAATTTGTTTGCTTTTTCCTAAGAACAGCTCAGTGGAAAAATACCATCAAATTCGATCTGACAAATATTCAGTGGATTTCCCAGAAGTTATATGTGCCCGGTATCACTTAGCTATTAGTTTTCAAAGGGACTATTTTCTTACCAATGGTAGGACAATGTGCATTAAGAACACATTGTGAAAAAGAGGACTCATTGCTGAGTTACACACCTCAATCCTACCCACATTAGTTTAGGAAGTATTGGGCTCTTAGACTCAAAGCAGACAATTTTCTGGATCCTAAAAAGTTTAACTCAGCTTATAGGAAAAGGCAGACCAAGTGTTATATATCCCTAGCACAGATGTAGACAACTTCAGGACATCAACTCCATGTATGTGAAGATAGGTAGACGGTCCTATGAAGTGTTTTAGGTCTGGAGCCTTTCAGTGGGATTCTAAAAGGCTCTCTGAATCCATCCCTCTCCATTGTCTCCAGAGATGACATAAGAATTCTAGCCTAATTTGAATTGCCAAAAATTAGATTATGTGACTTTCTCTGTTTCTTGAATGAAATAATTCTTTTTTATAGCTGCTTCTATGTCACTGATGAAAGTAATATTCAATATCTGAATCTACATCCTATGGGCTTTTATTCAGTCCCTTGACTGACAAAAACTCTCCCTTTAAACAGACGTTTAAGTGGAAGCTCTCTCTGGTTAGCTTCCCTGTTGCATGGTAATACAGGTTTAACAGGAGGGGTGAAAAACCTATGGCATGTGTTCCTACTCGCTAGGGTTTAGTGCACATGGTAGGAGGAAGTCAGACTCCTCAGAAGATCTCATCTGTAGGAATAGCTTTACTCTGAATCCTAAATAGACTTGGGCAGGTACATTTGCATTAGGAAAGTCTATGCTTTATAGTCTTTCTCAGAGGAATAAATCTTAGTAGAAGAAGCGCCTTGAGGATATTTCATCTTTGCTATCATGACTAATTTCAGATGTCAAACAAGCATCTTTTTTTTTGCCTTTGTTTTTCTCTCCCTCTTATTTTACAGGAAGAACTCATTTCTGTGTGTTTTCTCAATTAAAGGCATTTTTCTAACTTTGCTGGGGGATTTTGAGACAAACATTGACACAAAGGTTAAAGTAATTTCAAAAGACCATCAATTTAGTATTAGTTCTATGCAGCTACCTGCATCTTTCAGAATATTACTGTTCTGCATGGTCTGTATAACCAAAGAACAAGATTTTCCATGCTCTTTGATCTTTTAAAACCATACAGAAATCTGAAATCAAGTGCTTTTCCTGAGTCTTAAATATGCTGGCAACAGTGATCTGAATAATGTACTAACATGTGAACTCCCCCTAATAACACCAAAAAAAAAAAAAAAAAACCCAATTAAATGACATGTCTTCAGAATCATTCCAGCTATGTCTAGAAAATGATTAAAAGCTCTGAAGTCTGATGTGGGTAAAAGAGGGGTCATAAACAACCAAGAAAGGAAATAAATAAAAGAAGAATAAATAGAAAAAAAGAGTTCCATCTAAAAGAACCCCATTTGATTAGAAGACTGTACAAAGTGCAAATGTCATGCTAAGACAAGAACATAATCCCTACCTAAAGTTGCACAGAAAACACAGCTAAAATATTTTTTGTCGTAGCTGTAGTACAGAGTTCATTGCATATCTTGTCAGTAATGCGAAAACAATGCCACAAAAAAAAATCATTTCCATCCTTTCATTTATTTCTTTCACATTACTCATCTAGGTTAGAGGGTTTCTACATAATAATGCTGGGGACAATTAAGTCTATTTAACACAGAGACAGATGCCAGATGTATGCATGTAACAGTTACAGGGGAAGCATATGCATAGTATCAGCTCTACAAATAGTCAGGTTCCCTAGGCACTCAACAGTTTTGAAGCTAAGGGAGGGATTGTTTTTATGTTATAACATTTTCCCTTGGTGGTAGCAAATTAGCTGCCTTGTATCCCTCTTCAGCTGGAACTGCAGAAAGTCACTTGAGAGATTACAAATATGTTTAGAGCCCTCCTAGACTGTTTCTTAGGTACCTGAGAACTGGTATAGGTACCGCGGCTGAGCACAGGCACCTGTGTAACAGGTGGACACAAACTAACAAAAAAAATGTTTGATTCTTTTTCCCATAAGACAAACTTTTCTTACCTTAATTCCTTACAGAATTTTTTCAAGGTCAGGTTGAGTCTTACTTTTAGATATGGTGCTTTTTTTTTGTCTCCTTGGGAATTAAAGCAATCCTTCTTAAAGAAAAACAAAGCAAAGCTACATTTTTATTAGGAAACCAGAGGCTGTTTTTGAAGAGCCATGCAGTAGATATTGGGGCTCAGATTTCTCTGCTTTCCATTATCTGTGATACTCAGAATTCAAGCTAATAATAACTGTATAAGTCTCTTGCCTTTTTTTTCAATACAAAAACAAACAAACAAACAAACAAACAAACAAACAAAAAAAAAAAAACACCAAAAAACCACCAGGGTGGAGGGAGACCCATTAAAATCAAGTCATGTTGTAAAGCATATATGAAATCCTAAATCAAGTAAATATTATAGTTATGAGTTCCCATAAATTAAAAGATTGCTTTAAATACCCTGAGAAAATTGACAATGATCTCTATCTAGAATAGCTTTTACTGCATTGTATAGCATGTCTTTCCCATTTCTAGAGGTATAGTATCTTCATCATCCCTGCAGAGTAAATATTTTCTTGAAGGATATCAATAGATTGATGGTAACTGCTTTATTCTGAATCCTTCTGCAGCTTTAAATTTAGCAGCTGCATCTTTTACTTGCTTTACCGGAGCAGTGTTTAACTTATCTAGTGTCTCACTGCTGATTTCCTTTGTAGGGTGTGCGGATAGGTAAGCTGAGGGCACAACTAACAGAAACTACCCTGACTGCATCTTTCTTGGCTGTGATATTTGTAATTAGCTTTTAAGTCTATCTCCAAGACTAAAATGCACTTTTTATAAGAACATGGCTCAGATTAGAGTCTGCTAGATGCCAGAAAAATAGCTTCCAATAGCTACCAGGCTTAAAACGGTTTTTACATTAGTGAAAACAAAGAACACATAATGACAATATCTTTGGAAATAGTTCCCCAAATTGACAATTTTTCTTAAAGCTGTCTTTTTTCACATCAAAGTATTCTGAAATCAATTCAGAAACTGAAGCTATAACAAATGAAAAGATGACAAGTAAAAAGGTGAGTCTCAGCTGAGCAGCTGAACTACTGCACATAATAGTACCTAGTAGGAGAGATTTTTCTGTATTAGTGGTGTTAATATCTATAATCTCCTCAATCCTTGAAATATAAGAAGGCAATCTGTAACTTTAGGGTTCTTGATGAAGGATCTGGGAAAAGGAAGATATGAATATTCTGAAGGTATCTTCAATAAGTGTCTTTCAGAAATTAATCCACAGTTCATGGAGAATCTGAAAATGAGGTATTGAATCTGTTTACATGTATAATTCTCTTTGCCAAACTGGTTATATTTAGAGAGCCACATTTGAAAAAGACATCGTTAATTATCCTTTTTGATTGATCTAATTGGAGCACTATCCATGCAGAAAGTTAAGTAGGATAGCATTATGAAACATAAATTGCTAAGAGAATGTGGTTCTTCATAAAGTGACACAAGGGTGATCTCATTTTGCAAATCTCTTTTGAAGGTGGTAACAACACACCATCAATCTCCTAAATAATAGTCTAAAGTACCCTCTAATCATATAATAATAAATATGTTACTTAGAATAGGGAAGACTCTATATGAAACTCTTAAAAATTTCTTTCTTTTATAAGAAGATATTTCTGCATCTCTGTGTCCAAGTGGGAGCTCCTTAAGATGTCTAGACAACCTAAAGGGTTTGTTTTTTTTTTTTTCTGAGAGCAACATCATGAAAAGTATTCTTCCTCCTATTCTGTCAGATGCATTGTAAACCTTCCATGAAGTCCAAAGTCTATCACCTGCTTATGACATCAACCTCTTGAAGCAGAGGATGGTACCCAGCGGGGTTTTCCATCTATTAGTATAAAACTGACATAGTCTCATTATGGCTGTTAAATGAGATTTTGAATGTAAATCCAAGGCATATAGGCAGGGATGTGGAGGAAAAACCACTTTCATCAAAGTGGTCAGATTTTGAATGGTTCAACATCTATGCAGCCTTTGTAATTATTTTTATGAGACTTTGCAAAGGAAAACAGGTAGCATTTGAAACTCATTACTGCATTGATTTTGTTTTGGGCAAAACCAGGCTCCTAAACAAAGGCTGACAGACTTCCATTCAACTGAGTCTACCTACAGTCAGGGTGTAAACAGAGCCATCAAAAGGACACAGAGATTTCTTCAGAAACCTGTTGTGGCTCTCCTCAGTGGCACCCTTCTCAGTCAACATTGGTAAACAAGTTTTCATTTCCAAATTTGAGGCAAGCTTGCAAAGTGAAAAGTTTGGTACCTTCTAATTTCAGATTTGCACACTGAGATAATTGTCAACTGGTAAGGAAGGTTCAGTGCTGAAACATACAGCTCATCGCTGGTGCCTTGATGGTTTGACAGATGGAGATAGCTCCTTTAAATTACGGAGCTTTTATATTGACATTTTTAGGAAATGTCAACAGCATGATTATATTTTCATTAATGTTGTCTTTTCTCCCTATTCATTGCTTTTGTTTGTCATAATCACTTGTTACCTCTTGTCTCCAACTAAACAATCTGTTAATATTTGTATAGGCAGGCTCACAATGGTCCTGGTTAATGACTAGATTATAAGCATTGCCACACTACAATATGCAGCATTTACTAAATGCTGCAAATTAGATATGGAAATCATTGATACTATAATTATGAGTAGCTCACAATAAAGTTGGTAAAAAGAATGTGAATATCATGCAAATTGTGCAAATTATTACACAAATTCAGTTAGGTTTCAGATTTAGGAGCATTGCTTTTGAAGATGCTAGTGCTGAAACAATACCACTGTAATATCTTGGGCACTGCCTTGATCAAGAGTGAAAATGTGCTATATTAGAAATGTGTTTTCTAAAAGATCTACGAGGCTGTTCTGTTAATACTGCAGTTTCATTTTCCTTCTTTCTCAGAAAATAGGGTGGGGCTCTACAAAAAAGGTTTTCAGTTTAAAACTATCAGTGTGTCATATTGCTAAAGTTTCCCAGTAGCTTCTTAGCTAAGTGCAGGGCTGGCACAGCTAGCCATTGTATATTTGCTACCTGCAGCCCTGGGCGAGGAAGGCTTTTTTATGTGGGATGGGGAAAAGACCAGAATGACTGTTTCATGACTGTTGTATGGTCTTTTCACTGCAAATTAGATTCAGGGCCAGACAACTTATAGGGAAACACTGGAAATCAAGACTAGGTGTCCATTTTCTTCTTTCTCCTCTATTAGGTAGAAATGAGACGTACTTTTTACTAGTTAGACGTTTCCAGGTCACTGCCAATCATAAAATTTTGTGTTTGCACTATTGAGAAAAATAGTGAAAAATTTTAAGGGCTCTGAGCTGCGACTGGACCACAGTGGAAGCTGTTTTTCTACTGCAGAAGTTTTGACATTGTTGTGAATTTTGGAAGCAGAGCCTATCCCTGTCTGTGACTCACAGGTCTGATTTGCCTCTAGAACAGCAAGGCAGAGGCCAAAGACCCATTGTTGGGATCTGTGGACCAGCCCGCTGTGAGGATGGAAAATTTTCAGGTAACACAAATATTTTCTTTCTCTTATATTGTTTTTAATTAAAAATATGTTATTGTCATTAAATTGTAAGCATTTAATTAAGCATACTTCTGTAAGAAAGGTCTTAAGTTTTGCATAGTGCTCTCTGTAATCCTGAACTATTCTTCCAACATTTATTGTCTGGGACAAAGTGAACTAGAATTAAATCCATTGGCCGTCATGTTTTTATGGCTTTTGAAGCTTTTTATGTCATAACAATATAAAATATATGTTGTCTTTATCTTGCGTCCAGAAAACAAGCAAACAAAACCAACACCACCTGTGGGAAACTGTCAGGATTAAGGACCTCAGAAAACTGTATTTATAATATCAGGAATAAAACATGAGATTCAAGAGGTTTAAAAATGTGGCAGTCCATTCTCATTTTACTGACAGTCATTTTGCTAATCTGAGCTACATAATTATTTTGCCTGACTGAAAGGAGCCTTTAAACAGACAAGCCAATATAAATACTCAGATAGGAGACAGCCCTGTTTAATAACAGCAAGAGAAGTACAGCAGTATTTGTTTATCTCTGCTCATTTATGTCAAAATCAATTGTAATTAAACAGAAATCCAACCACAGAGGTAGTGCTTTAGCTGATTGCTCTCAATAGAAATGTCATATAGACCTGGTGTTTAGGACATGCCAAAGCACATATTATTTGTCTCCTGTAATAAATGTCTACTTATAGCTTTTCCTGTTCTTTAGTAAAGGCAATTGGCCGTCTCAAATTTAAAAAAAAAAAAAAAAAAAATTAAAAAAAAAAAAGTCAACCATTTTATGTAAATTCTTTCTGTGAGGTTTTCTGGTCATATTTTAGGAACTACTGAGTTCTGAAAAGCAGAGTTAATTACATTCTCTGTTAGATATTATGTGGCATTTATTGTCCATCTGCTTACACATATGTAGAGAAAACACAGATCTTTCATATCTATTTAAGTTATTAAAAATATGAAGTATAACATTATTTTATTAACATAAAGCAAGTACTGGTGTTGGTGTAGGGTTTTTAAATAAAATCATAGAATGGTTTGTGTTGGAAGGGATCTTAAAGATCACCCAGTTCCAACTGCCCTGTCATGGGCAGGGACACCTTCCACTAAACCAGTTTGCTCAAAGCTTCATCCAGCCTGACTTGGACACTTCCAGGAATGGGACATCCTGTTCAAGTGCCTCACCACCCTCAGAGTAATAAACACTGTATTTGTGGTTAGACCAGAGAAATACAAGGTGCAGAGAGTTTTACACTTTGTTCCATGACGGGGTAAATTCTAAATGGAAATCTTTTCAATAATGAACACAAGTTCACATCATCGAGGATGAATGGATTCGACCTCCTAAATGAGTCAGTGTGAACTCCGTGTATGCATTCATAGACAGATCTTTGTCATGTGAAAAAAGGATCTTCAAAGATGTGCTTTACTATTCTGTGCAGAGCAATGAAGAGTAGAGCATTTCAAGAGTGAAGGCATTGTGAAGCTGCATGCTTTCAAAAAGGCAGCATATATTTTGAAATGGGTCCTCTGGTTTATTTTTTTATGGGACCTGTTAGTTGATAGTCATTCCAGTCAACGGAATCAACCTACAAAGCATCCCTGACAATTAAGGCTTATTTTTAGCTTCCACATTTATAGAAAATAATTTAAAAAATAGTCAGTTAGAAGAAGGTGTTTATGCAATATTAAAAACTAGACATTCCCTGTTGAAAGAGAAAAAAGGAAATCCAAATGATAAATTTTCCTAGGAAAATTAAAAATAACAAAAGCTACTAGTATTTTAAAATATTTAGTGTTATTCATGTACTTAATGAGCCATATTCTTATTTAGTCTTTTTTGATGAACAAATGGCAATAAAAAGCTACATTTTTAGATATTTTGTGATTAAGAAGTTCTTAGGAAAGAATGCACTTAAATGACTATCAGTTCAAATCATAATGATCTGAACTCTGCCTTTTTTAACTCTAAATAAAATCTGATAAAATAATTTACAGGGTTATTGAGAAATAGGATGGCATAGATCTAGCTGTAGGTCTAAGTCTATGCCTATTTGTATATTCAGGCCTGTGTAAAGTCTGTAATCAGACTTTAAATATACTTAGATTCATTCATTTACATAAATATATATAAAGCATATATATATATATGTGTGTATTACATATATTTATAGTATGATTTCCCATATATGGCAATCTTGCCATTTAGTATTAAATTGTATAGAGTACTTCAATACAGGCTATAGTGTTCGTCATCCTATAAGTATAGTACATAAAATATTTCTTGGAAATTTTTGCATGCTGATGTTTTCCTTAAATTTATTTTTCTGCTTTGTATATATGTTTAATTTAAATAACTAGGGAACAGTTTAATTACAGAAAACATTGTAATTATTTACTTGATTTTTCCATCGAGTTACTGTTTAAAAAAATAATAATTCTTGAGCTTCTTCTCTGTTATCATTATGCAAATTTCATATAAATAGTGAATCAAAATAAGATATCTGTTTTAGCCATTGAAAAGAGCCAGCTATCTAAAGCATTAATTAATTAACTTCATAGTGCAATATATTTAGGGTGAAATCTGTACCCATAATTAATTCTGTTCACAATATTTATAAAGAAACTGTAGGAAATTGTAGGTACCACAATAAAAGAATCTTTTTCTTTTAGCTTTCTGTGGAAGGCAGATATTAAATATAACTCCTCTGGTAATAGAATAAAATATGTAAGATAAGTCTTCTGCTGTGCCAAAATACATACCTTGCATTACATTTCATATGTTGCCAATACAACGTTCATCCTGCACCATCACTAAATTTCCATCCAGAATACGTTTCCTGTCTAGGCGACTGTTGTTTACAGATATCTTGTTTCCTTCGCTTTCTATGGCTGATAATTTAGCAGTTCTATTTTAGTGTATGTTCTCTCCTAAGTGCATAAAGCATTTCTGACTGTTTACCCTTAAAGCTCCAGAGAGTTAGGAAAATCTCTAGACTGCTTCTGTTTATTGTACACACGTGCACTGTTAAGGGTTTATTTTCAACAGGAGGGAGACAAGCACAGAGATAAAGACTGATGGTGCATATCACTCTACCAGCACATCTTGCTGTACAGCACAGAATACAACCTATTTTACATATATATATTTATATATTTACGTTTAAATTGATTCTATTTTCTTCTATGTAATTTGGCCCTTGGTGATAGTTCACTTTGTGTTTGTAGTTTCTGCTACTAGTACAAAAAAACCTTTTCAATGTTCTTCACTGTGTGCTAGCTGTAGCAATCAAAATTACAGGCTAATGATGAGACAAGCAGCTTGTAATGTATGATAATCAATATTCAAAATCTGTTCCCTATGATGTGACATAAAAGAGTAAAATGAAAAGACAGAGATTTTCAGAGCTAGAGCACCAAAGCTCATGCAATGTAGGTGGGCTTCAATTCAAGGTCATTCCATGTTTTTTTGTTCTTTTTTGGCTTCATATTTAATTCAGTCACTGCTACCATGTCCAGGGAGCAGAAATGGAAAGTCAGTTGATACAATGTGTAGGAATGCAAGTATAAAAATTGCTTTAACAAATACAGGGAATGAGAAGAGGAAAGAAGAGCATGTAATATATACATAACATATATATGCTATATGATATATATCTCTTTAACATAGAGATTGCCAGCAAACTTTGTAATTTTGTTGGCAGTAATGAATAACCTAAACACTGTGTGAGGCCCCTCCTCATAGCAGTGTATGTGTATGCATGTGTGTGAGAGCTAAAAATATAAAACATAACTTGGTTGCAATAAATAAACCTAATGAGTTTTGAAAACCTCAAAGCGTAGTTTTTGGTGCCGTGCTGAATACCTACTGAATAAGCATTCAATACTTATTTCCAATGATGGAGAACTTCTATGATCTTTACCTTTCATCTGAGTTTGTTTGTTTCAATCTTAGCTCAGGAAATATTTATTTTTTTTTAAGGAATACAGTTCAGTCAAGTTTTATAAAAAGAATCAGTGTCAAAATAGAATTTCCTAATTCCATATTTTGTATCTATATCTATATCTATATCTATATCTATATCTATCTATATCTATACCTATACCTATATCTGTGTGTGTTGTCAATGTACATAACAGATAATTTTATATATGTATACATGAATATTTATTTAATGTATTTTAAGATAATATGACATAGAACTACTACCTGAAAGAGTTTTCCTTCTAGAGATGGCCTTTTTGTGGTATAAAAAATAGAATGTAATGTATTTTTGTGTGAGAACAGAAGGAGCAAAGAGAGCTCTTGCTTTGGTAGAGTAATTCTCTGGTAGAGATGCAGAGAAAAGTATTGGTCCATTGATTGTGCAATTCTGAGCATTTTATGGTAGCTAACAAGCAGCAGGGTTTTATTTTTGACTTTTGCTATAAAGCAACAAAATGGATTACAAATATCCATATAAAGGAGAGTTAAGCTTACAACATAAAAGTTAGTTGAAAAGCTGATCAGCTGTTTAGGTAAACTTCTAAAAGTACAAGAAATTTTTTACTCAGAACTGTCATGAATTCCGTTTCAGAGAAAAATAACCTTAGATATTTTTAGGAAAAATCCTGAAGAAACCACCTATTTCTCCTATTTCTATAAGTCCACTTTTAAAGTTAGAGACTGACCTTGCCACAAATCTACTCTGAAGGATCAGAATGATGAGGGCATTTTTAAAATATATTGATTTGGTTTGTTTAGTAGAATTTTATGTTTTTGGGTGGGTTTTTTTGGAGGAGGAGGAGGTGGTTTGGTTGTTTGGGGATTTTTTTTTTAGAGAGAGTGAGAGTATCAGTTTCCCTTGGCTGTTTTAAAGCAGCAGCTGTTTGATGTTGTAGAAGCTCCGGAAAACTAGCTACAGAGAACTTTAGTGGAGGTGAACTAATGGGTGGAATGAGGTGTACAGCTATGTCCTTCATTTGTATGGCTCCCATTTCATTAAGCAATTGCCACGCATATGTTGTCTTTGTGGTTATGCATACCAATGCCATCTCATTCAAGTGAAGTAAAATCAAACACAACAAACTTAAATTTCTTCCTTAAAATCTTTTCAGTTCTGCCACTTTGTTAGAGTCCCAAGATTGGGGTTATTTTACTCCTGCTTTTCATCATGATAATTTTAGTTTTTATTGGATACTAAAACCAGTGAGGATTATTTTCCTTGTAGATCATAGAATCATTGAATGGTTTGGGTCAAAAAAGACCTTGAAATATGTACCATGAGCAAGAATGTCTATTACTAGATCAGGTTGCTCAAGGTCCTGTCCAACCTGACTTTGTAACCTTACAGTGATGGGGCATCCATGATTTCTCCGGGAAATCTGTTCTGGTGTCTCATTACTCTCATATCAAAGAACATCTACCTCATGTACAGTCTATATCTGCTTTCTTTCAGTTTATGCAGCCCAGGACACAATTGGCTACCTGGGCGGTGAGCACACACTGCTGGCTCATGTTCAGCTTTTCATCCACCAGTATGCCCAATCCTTCCCAATAGTTTTGCTCTCAGTCTGTCCATCCCCCAGTCTGTATTGATACTGGTGACTTCTCCAACCCAGGCGCAGGACCTGCGCTTGGACTTGTTGAATTTCATGATGTTCACATGGCCCCCACCTCTCAAGTCTGCCACAGTCCCTTCCCCCCAGTGAACCAGATGCACCATTCAGCTTGTTGTGATCCTAGGGTGCACTCAGTTCCATGGTCTATCTCATTAACGCAGATAATAAATAACGTTGGTCCCAATGGGGGCACTAGAGGGACACTTCTCAATATGGTTTCCACTTGGACATTGAGCCATTGACTGCAACTGTTTGCATGTGAACATACTTTATTGATCTGACAGTCCATGACAAAATCCATTAATCTACAATTTAGCACCAAGAATATTGTGGCTGTGTCAATATTTGACCATATCAAAGGTCTTACAAAAGACTTTGCCTTGTCCACTGATGCATTCACTCCATCGTAGAAAGCCACCAGATTAGTCAGACAATCTGTCCCCAATGAAGCCTTGTTGTCTGCATCTAATCATCTCCCCATCTTCCCTGAGTTTTGGTACATCTTCCGGGAAGATCTGTTCCATGATTTTACCAGGTACGCAGCTGAGGCTGACTCATCTCTATGAATTTTATGTCCAAAGCCTTTATGTTACATCCTTTTCCTCAAAAATCACTTTGTTCTGCTGTCCCGGTACCTAATTCTCTCTTGCTTTTAGTATTTTTTCAGGGTTTACACCAGACTTAGATTTTAGAGTCTTCAAGGAAAGGAGCAAAAATAAAAAATGATAGTTTTTCACACGACTGTATCACTAACAAGTATCAGTTCTGAGCAAATTATCCCAGTTTAACATCACTGTGACATAATACAATTTTAGTTTAAGTCCTATTTATTCAAATCCTTTTTAGAAATGTGAAAAGCTGTTTCCACTCTTGGATTCCCATAGATCACCTTTGGTGTTTCTTTTCTCATGTTTCTGCACTGCAATGATCCATTAATCAGGTGGTGATATAAGATTACTAGGAATTTATTTTCTAATTTAGAAAGATGATGATTGCTTAAATTCTCCCCATCTTTGGGTCAACATGTTTGTTCTGCTTTTCTGGAGACTTGTTCTGCATGTCTCTGTATGTGTGTTTCATCCTTATATTTAAGGATATACCAACAGTTTTTTGTTTAACTAGAATTCCATGCATTTTTTAAAATACTAAATTCCTCAAAAAAAGTGTATTGAACCCATCTGCCCATTTTGTGAAAGAAAAAATATTAATAGTTAAAGATCAATGTACAGTTATCTGAAACCTAGAGATGATAAAAGGATTTATTCTGTTTACTATTTTTCTTATTCCTGATACTTGGTTAGAGTTGTGAGTACAATTATAAGACAGGAAATATTGGCCCAAATGCAACCTATTGAATGTAAATGACACATAAGCCAAGGTTTTTAAAACAGAAAGTTTTCTTTGAATTGTAGAACAAGAAGTACCAGAACCCAGGTTATAAAAGTGTAGCAAAGGAATCTCATTTAACTATATTCTTTGAAAGAAATAAGGACATAGAAATCCTATCTGAAAATATCATCAGTTCAAATAGTGTGTCACCATTTGTCATTCTTCCAAATTGTATGCATTGAGCAAATCCATTTTCACTTAGTTGCAGCAAAACAAAAAAGGGGAAAACTGATTATATGATCCATACTCATGTCTAATAAAATTGCAATATGCACTTTTTGACAAGCTTATATTTAATGCATACTGATGGAAGATTCTAGTTCTCTGTTCTCAGCAGGAAAAGAGGCTTTTAAAGAAAACCTTTTTATTTTGTGACTGTCACACAACATAACAATTACAAATGAAATGGAGGTGACAAAAAAGAAAAAACAGCTTGCTGATTTTTATGAAGTGTATGTATTACCAGAAAGGCAGTCACTGCTCAGCTATTTGATTTGAAAAATTAATCCTTATAATTCCTTTTGACTTGCCTAAGTACTGTTCACTCTTTTCTAGTATGAGTTTTACAGAACAAAGCCTAAAAGATTTCTACAGCAGATTAGTTTACAGATGAAGCTCAATTCCAGTGAGAATGAATCTCTAATGACCCGTTTATACTTCCATTGGGCTGAGTGAATGCTTTAATATGTGAAGAACAGAGTTAAATAAATCTATTGTCTCAAGTAACAGGTTTATGCAAACCTTCTGAAATATTTTAATTATAGCTTCTTCTTTTTCTCCATAATTAAGCAACCAGATGTCAAGTAAGCCCATCACGTGATGATCATAGCCTATTCATTAGCCTAAATAAATCCACTTATAATTAGAGTTTTTCTCTTTCTCCTTTGTTTTGCAGAACAAGAAGAATGTGTTAACTGCACAGATGAATGCAGAGTGCTTGGTCATTCTGACAGGTGTTGGATGCCACAGTTCCCTGCAGCCAGTCAGGCTGAGAATGCAGATTATCGCACAAATCTCTTTGTACCCACAGTTGAAGCTAATGTTGAGACTGAGACATATGAAACTGTGAATCCCACTGGGAAAAAGACTTTTTGTACATTTGGGAAAGACAAGAGAGAGCACACTATTCTCATTGCCAATGTTAAACCTTACTTAAAAGCCAAACGTGCCCTGAGTCCTCTGCTTCAGGAGGTTCCCTCAGCATCGAGCAGCCCAACCAAGACATGCATTGAGCCTTGCACCTCAACAAAAGGACCACTGGATGGTTGTGAAGTGAAACCAGGAGCCTTGGCTGAACCAAGCAGCCAGTACTTGTCAACTGACAGTCAGTATCTATCGCCCAGTAAACAGTCAAAGGACGCTTCCTTCATTGCATCAGATCAGATGGCTAGGGCCTTTGCAGACGTGCATTCCCGAGTGAGCCGAGACTCGAGTGAGATGGACTCTGTTCTGGAGCAGTTAGACCGTTCAGCCCGGGACCTAGGCAGGGAGTCGGTGGATGCCGAGGAAGTTGTGAGAGAAATAGACAAGCTCTTGCAGGACTGCCGGGGAAGTGACCCTGTGGCCATCAGAAAGTGAGGGGGAAAATAAGGACAGGCTGGCAGTTGCGTTCCTCTTCTGCTGATTGAAAGTAAATAAATAAATAAATCCCCTGGTTGTAATAGAACTACAAGAATGAAGGAAGACCAATGCTGCTTTAAGGCTTTTAGTGAACATCTGAAGTGCCCACAAGTATGTTCTTTTCACTGCTCTTTCTTTTTGACAGATAACACTGGTTTCATTTTGACTAAACTTTCATTAGGACAGAGTCAAGTACACCAAGAACAAAATGAAAGAAGGAAAGACAGTGCCATTTTGACAATCTGATAGGAAGCTGTGAGAAAGATGGAATGGAAATACATCTGATACTTAAAGACTGTCCTCAATAGCTGATGCTGACTTTACTGTTTACCTATAAACCCCAAGAAAAGCAGGGTTGAATAATACTGATCTGTGGTGAATTTCCAGCAGCCACCGCAGGCTTCTACTGAAAGTCCTATAAAGAGTTCTTGTAGTAGTCCAAGTGACGCCAAACATTAACATTCATTTGTGGTAACATTTATGTACAAAGTTATCTGCCACAAATACGAAAAAAGAAAAAAAAAAAAAAGAACAATAAAAAAAAGAACCATTCCAGATCATTATTCAAGAATACATACCCTCATCATTAATGAAACACTACATATCATGTTAAGGTTAAATGTAAAATGATACAGTCCATCTTGTCCGGCACACATATAAACTAACTCACTTGAAAAAATGAAAAAAAAAAAGATTTTAATATCTATTTAGCATTTTAGTGTCCAACAAAGTTATAAATAGTTAGTGATAAGTTAAAAAAAAAGAAAAGGAAGTGAAATAAAGCTGGGGAAAAAGGAGTTACCTTAAGGGTAATACAGAAAAGAAATTAACATTATTAACACTTTTTTATTCATTTGTGGACACTAAAATAGCTCAGGAAAGTGAAAATGTCAGACATCCACAAAAATCACATGGTCATTTAAATGTGCAAATGTAAGAAGATTCAGTGTGTTTACATCAAATTACATATTTTTATTGATTTATTGCAGATTCAGTGCATATGAGCCAAATTGTTGAGTGTATAAGAGCTATATTGTGTATTTTATTAAATTAATATATAGTTGTGTTGCAAAAATATTTGGGCTTATATTGTAAATGGCAAGTGTTGCCTCAGTAGCTGTCGAACTCTATGAGTTTTGTTTTTTCCTGCTTCCTTTTCCCCATGGAATATGGGAAGCAGTGCCTCAGAGCAAAGTCTCTTGTTTAATGTATGGTCTACGAAGTACTGCAGTACATAATCTGTTCAAAATATGTTTGAGTGAGCTGATGGAGCTAATTGAACAGCCTACAAATACATCCATCCGTTATGGTTATGTGCAAGTCCTTGTCGAAGCTTCTATCGCAAACCCATGTTTAATGACAAAAAATGATGCCCGAACCAACATCTGGAAACTCCTTGGCTTTCTTTTTTTCCCAACATATGCAGCCAGCCCATTCAATGTAGGATATTTGATTGAATTCTTCGGAGATGCCACCATTTTCAAAGTTTTGGTATTAAGTTTGTAGAGCTCAAAAATATGCCAGTGCCAATGTGGCATGAGCAGTATTTTATCTGATTCTTTAGAATGTGCAATAGCTTACTGCAGTTCTAGATAAATACTGCTTATTCTGGGGGGTATTTGTAGTCAGGTTTTCACTTGATCTGAATAATACTTGCAGGATAACTTAGAATAACTTGGGATATAGTTTCTACTTTTTTATTATTGTTTCCTAGGAGTGTTTATATTGAATTTCAAAAATTCAAAATTACTTTCAGATGAAACTTAGAAAAGAGCATATGAACTTCTACAGTACAAGAAGCAGAAGACTAAAATATTCCGCTCAGGATTTGTCCCTTATATGCTTTAGATACTCTGCTGGAAATACCACTGTGGCACATTATTTAAAAACTATGTATTTGGTTTCTTAAATTTAATCTGTACTATAAAAACATTTATAAAAGGGGTTGGCAATCTGAAATACCACAAGCCATAGTTTTTTATCGGTTCGAGAAAAAAGCAGCCTATTTTGGTTTTGGGATTGCATTTAAATGGTGATTTTAGCTAGTCAGTCCTACAATGAATTGTCTTTGGGAGACACCAATTTCTGACAGTTTTCTTTTAGCTCCTGTTAAAAAATGGCCACAAGTACATGAAAAGGGAAGGATCTTGTACATGTCTTACCAAGCTACTCTCCATGTTTTGGACAATTTATGTATCTAAAACGTGGTGTTGTCTGTGTTATATATATTTTTTTTTTTTTTTCTGGCCAGGAGACCTAAGATTGGTTTTGCTTGATAGCTTGATAGCTTAAAATTCCATAGTGGAGAGGATTCTTATTGTTTGATCAGTCTTTTCTACGTATTTCTGTGGTGCCCACCACTTCAGTGTCTGTGCACCAAGTCTTTAGCTCTGCAAGTGAGATCCATTATTCAGCAAAATCTAAGCCAGTATGTAAATGCAGTCAAGTGATGGAGATTTGTGTATTTTATAAATTATTTTAACACTGAGTAACCAATTGTACAATTCATTGTATGTTTCTGAAGACATAAAACCACAACATTCTGAGAAAGGGCTGTGCCAGTGTAAGAGGAATTTACCTTAAGGCTCTCTGTCACTAGTGATTTACTAGCTTTAGCTGTTTAACACATTATCTGTATTTAGTAGTGATTATTTATTTACCACTCTGAGGTAATTCAGAATTCATGACTCACAGCTTTATAGAAGAGTTTAGGAAACCTTGCTTTCATTTAATTTGTCTTTCAACTGCCTTGTTTTGTAGAACTCTGGCATACTGCTTCCCAGTATAAGATTATCCCAGGTTAAAAAATTTATTTCACAATTTAGAATGGATACATAATGAACCAATAAACCAGCAGAGCTTATACAATGTGGTTTTGCTGGTTCAGTCAAAATTAACGTGATTGTGTGTGAAGGACGTACTTCACACAAAAGAGTTTAAAGTGTTTTTTCTTCATGGTATCTCTACTATCACCATTGGAGAAAGAGGAAGCAATGAAAGATAAAGTTTTATGAGTTATTTCTCATTTTTTACACACGTGCTTTATAAGACTGAAAGGAAATATCTGTCACAAGATTATAAAAGGAAAGTTGGAGTTAGGCAAGTAAAGCAACTAATAAATTTGTACTGTACACTGTGAATAGCGAATAAGGCATTCTGTATCTTTCTTAATTAAAAAAAAGCCAGCAACTGGGAGTTCCTTATACAATTGGCCAATCAAATCAGAACTCAAAATCAGACCTTTCTTTTTCCCTTTTTTTTT
>WBMY01016564.1:94458-111578 GCA_013397315.1 Donacobius atricapilla
TGTAATTGGCATGAGGAAACAGATTCTCCTGAACTGTGAATTGCCACTTAAGAATAGAGGTTTCCCAATCCTAGCTACCCTTAGAAGTCAAACTTTGCTCATAGTGGAGCAAGATACACCATTCAAAGAAGCTTTCATGTTGCTTGCTGTCAAATGGAAGGGAAATTGCTGAGGTCAAGGAGGAGTCTGAAGCCTGGCATAACATACACCCACTCATTATTGTTTAATTACTTTCTTTTAACATCAGGCTGCAGTTATTATTGCATTAATTTTAATGGGAGTTTTTGGCTATCAAGATTTGTTGACTTGAAGTGTAATTGAATGAAATCTGATTAAGGTTTTGACTTCTCTGGCCCAATTGTGATACAGGTTGGCATTCTCATTTATCAGCCCCTGTCTCCCCATATGGCTCAAAGTTGCACCAATGACTGGTGAATGACACAAAAAAACCAAACAAAAGCAGCATACATTGTATGGATTTTCTCAACCGCTATTGTTTAATGGCTGTGTTTAATGTGACCTATCTGGAAAATGAGGACTACAAATAAAAAGCGATTACTAATAGTGGTGTTGCCTGCTTTTGCATTCATTAACACAGAAGAAATGTGTTAAACACTGCATACCACAGGGAGCCTGATGGTAATTACTTTGGAAAAGCAACTTGTGGCAATGCGGCTGCAACAGCTAGTTATCAGTTTGCCAAAAAAATGACAGTTCCTGCTTCATTTATTAGAAATGTGTAACCATTTTCTCTCAACAGGAAAGTGGAGAAGAGTTTTCATCAAGCTGAGTAGGTTTATCTTTTAAGCGGCTGATGCACTGAAACCCTACAGGCTGTTATTTGCTTATAGAAACATGGAGCTGAATAAAGAATATTTTGGTTTAGTATACAGGTGTGAGTTCACCAGGAACATTATAAACTGGGTGGGGCTGTAAGAGACTGTCAGCCTAGCAGGAGAGATCAAAACACTGCTTGAGTATACAGGTGAAGAAGGGCAACTTGAATTGTTTTTTGTTTTTAAACTTTTTTTTATTGTGTCTTTGTTAAGAGTGTGAGTAAGTTTATTCGTGTTACTGTAAACAATGTGAAAAATTGCTGGGGAAAATATTACTAGGTCCTATGTCTGGTTTTTTGAGTTTGTTGTTATAATTTAACACTTTCATTAACCTCTTTTGTTTGTTTGGGTTTTGTTGTATTTGGGTGTTATGATCAATCCCTCAGAATGTCTAGTCCTGTGTGACTGTAGCAATGACATACCAAATAGTGTATAGCCCATAAACCAGATATTTTAGGGGTTTTTTAAAACTTTTTTTTTAAGTGATTAAGTATATAGCCATTGCTTTTGACAGCTAAATAGAATTTCAGTTTGTTTAGAATACTACAGGTATTATGAAGGTGTGTGCTATTCCTGCAGACAGAATTAACTTTTTCCCATTACATTTTTTCTGTCAGTCTCCTTGCCAGAAACAAAACCAGCCTGCATCTAGTTAGCTGCCCATCTTAGGCACCGAAACCCAACTATGTTATCTTCCCTTTTTCCCATACATTTATCTGCCTTTCTAAAGGCTGATTTCCAAAATCTAGCAAGCCACTGTCTGTGTAGAGTCCTGACAGTATGCACCTTATGCTGATGATGACCTCACTGGACATGGGATGTTACTTTTACTGCCTTCAACTGTGTGTGATTCAGAGCTTGGCTGGATCCACAGTATATGTAGAACAAGTCATAAACCATCCTGGCTTTTCTTTACCCAGAATACAGAGTCATTGATTTCTCATTTGGAAAGTGGCCAGTCTGTCAAGCAAAGATTCTTAGATCTCCTTTAAGCCAACCACGTATTACTGCTTCAGGGTGTTCACTCATGGGATAAATACCCTATCCTTATCCTTTATTGAGTCTAAGACATGAAGGGAACAGAAAGCTTATTTCTTCAGTTAGTAATGTTTCCCTAAAAATGAAATTTCTCCAGTAGAAAGGACAACTGTCTGCTGTATGCATAGTTTGATTTGTGAAAGGTCACCTTAATTTCAATAGTGCATGAAGAAATGGATCAGGGAATTAATGAGCCATCTAAGAAATTTCCTACATGTATATTCCATAATGCATATGTTATGATTCAGGGAAAAGAGCACAGAATCTTGGTTTATTTATTGTTGATGGTTCCTGATAATGCCTGGCTTACAAAAATATTTAGTTCAAATTCTAGGGAAATATTTTCTCTGTCTGGGAGAAAAATTATTTTTAGTATTTTTAGGATTTTTTTTTCCTTAATACATACGAGTCAAATGTTGGGCCCTTTGTTACTTTGTGAAAATGGTGTTCTGACATGGTTTCCCCCCTTTAGGTGCTTTACCTTAGAGATAATATCTTTGATTTGGGCAAGACTCCAAAATGTCTGTAAAATTCTGAAATTTATCTTCATAAGAGCTAATAGTATAGGACTAGCTTAAAACATAGATGATTGGACAGCAGATTCAGATGTTGACCTACTGAGGAAAGGAATAATGAAAATTCAATTTCTGTAAACATATTTTATTTAATATTTTGAACATTAACTATATGGAAATTTTGCTATAGTGCACCTATGATACTGCTGCCAGGTAACTGGGTGAACAGTTGGCCAGTAATTCTCAATGTTTTCCAAATTAAAAGCAACACTGAAGTTGTATCTGGAAATCAATTGATTGCTGTAGCAGTATAGAAATGTCTGCAACAAGAAATACTCCTTAACAAATTTGTGATTACATTTTGTAATACCTGTACATTTTCCATCTTTTTGAGGACAATCACACATAGAAGTTTTTTTCAATAGTTTGATTTGAGAGCAATAAAAATGTGGATCACTAGGCTGGCATCAACATTGAAATAAAAACACCATATGTGTCTGACCATCAGGAAATTACATCTATTTCTGTTACTACTGTCTATAGGAAAATGTTCCATGCATCTATTTTTAAACCTTTTACAACAGGCATCAATTATGATGCTGCATGCTGTAATGATTTCTACAAGTGACCCTATTAGTCACCACTCCTTTCTTTTTATATGTCAATTTAAAATTCTTTACACTGAAAATTTATCCAATGTAGAGAATTTAGAGTAGATTTTTTATTTGTCTTCATACGTCTTACCATACAATAAAAAATATTCATCATAATATTTGTAGATAAGACCTCAATTTATTTCTTGAAATTCTTTGGTTTAAAATTTGATTAAAACTGCTGAAATACCTTAAAACAATATTTTTAATTTTCTGATTTAAAGACTTATATTTTTATGAACTGATTCTTCATTCACTATTGTGAGTTCAATGGGGAATCTTATTATGAGTAACACAAGAAACTAATCAGCTCTAAATAAGAATCTTTTCTTGATAACTAAGCATATAGCCATTTCATCTTCAGTGAAAATTGTTTATTTTGGGACTTTTTGTACTGAAATTATAAGAAAAAATAATCTGATATGTGTGTTCTGGTTAACTAATACATTTAACATCCTCCAACTATAATGGAGTGGTATTTTATTACAAGTATATGTTTAGGGACTGTTTTAGACCAGATGAGAAATTGAATTTATTCTGAATACCCTTTGAGTCTCTATGCTTGAAGATGCATTGGCTATATGAATGATTCTTTATTCCCTTGCACCTCATTTTAAATTGAGAACAAAGGTAATATAAACACTCCTATATCATTTAGTAAGGATCTGTAGAATACCATGTGAATATAGTAAATACAGCCAAAAAGAATACATGCAAAACTATTTTAACAACATTATAGCACCATTGTATTATAAGAGATTTAGAACAGAGATTAGCAACTGTTAATAAGCCTTTATCTTTGACCACAAGAAAAGCTTCTTAAAAGTACTGTGACTTTGCCTCAGTTTAAGGGCTGTAATTCTAGTGGAGAGCATCAGAATAAGGGTCTTGTTCAGACTAGGTTTATTTTGTGCTGTCTTCTTCTGGAAGAGACTCCAGAGGCTGCTAATTATGCTTCCATAATAATTTTTGCACCTTCATCAGCCAGTGTAAATGAACCACGCTTCCTGGTTTATAGCAGCTCACAGCCACACTGTCACTCAGTGCTCTGATGTCGCCTTAGCAGAGTCTGTTTACGTGACTTGTTTAGGGATCCAATACAGACAGGTCAATTTTGTTAGTATATCTTTTTGGACATGTAAAAATAAGACACAGCAATCCTTCCAAAGGAAGGATTTTTTGAAAAAAATAACAGTTTTTGAAAAGTAATCTCTAGAACTCTCCCCATCCCCCACTGTCTCCACAAAGAAAAAAAAAAAAAAAAAGAAAAAAAAAAGCCAGGAAAAATACTAAATATAGCCTTGCTTGTAACAATTTTCCCTCCACAACACTGTCGAGTAACACTATTGATGAGTATAAATCCACAAGCATTTTTTCTAAATACACCCGTTCCAATGAACAACAGTAGAGGGTACTGGGAGTTTTAGAAACCCAGGTAAAGCCTGCATAATAATAGCAAGCACAGTCAGTCCTTTACTTTCCAAATGAATCATCTTTTTTTAAAGATTTTTACTTCTGCACTTATTAATAACCTTCTGTGCACTCCTAAATTGTAAAATTATTGCAGCTGCAGTGTTAATGTGGCTGGCAGTAGAAATCAAGATAGAGAAGGAAAAAGAATACTATGCTTTAGGCAGACTTCCAGTTCCTATTACATCTTATCCCTTTAGCAGAGGTGAAATGTCAAGGGCCCATCATATTATGGCAATAGTAGGAGAAGTACAAACAATTGGAGGACGTCTGATTCAAGCACTCTTGTTCAAAAAGCTTTCATGGAGATTTGCCAAGCTTACTGTGGGATCAAGAATGCAAACCTGAGACAGTTCTGCTATTAACCAGTAATTCCTGTAGTCTAAGGTGATGTTCACATCACCTCCTGCCTGGAAAAATTTCAAGCTTCTATGGGCAATAACAACACAACTGCAAGGAGCCACCAGGTGCAGCTGCCAAATCTTGAATCCCATAGTTTCTTATAAGTGCATGCCAGCTCCCCTCATTCACTTTATTTCCTTCATCCTGAGTGTTTACAAGGCATACTAGCAAATGCTAGTTGACACTTCCAAGCCTTGAAGGGTGGTCTGGAGAAAGACCAATCCTGGTTCTATGCCTGTGTTTGTTAGCACAGAATGCCTTCTTGCAGACAGATAAAAATCAGAACTCTATTTGAGGAACCACCTGTTTGCTCAGTTTGGGAATTTCTTTAGTCATTATTTTTGTTGCATTTTATGAATAATCCAGAAAATATTCAGCATCAATGAAGCTAAAAGCATGCTCATTTTTAACAGCAGCATAAATATTAATCACAATCACCAGTCAAGACTGAGGATTTTATTTGGCATAACATGTACAACCATGAAACAATTATGTAAAAATGGAAGTTATTATGAGCTGTAATTAATATACTTTGTTACCAGATGACTCAAAGCACTTTGCTCAGCATCCTTGGTTTTAAAGACTGCATCTGAGTGATGGTAAAATGTATACCAAATTCAGTAAAGCGCATCAGCAGCCCTAGGCTTTCTCCTCTAGTGGTGACTACCACCGAATTTTATTTCTGCTGGAATCTTGCTATTAAAAAAAAAAAAAAAGCAGTATAATTGCTGATTTACCACCACTGCTTAATCTAATTCAGTTCTTAGTGGTCTATTAGCATAATGGAATTTGCATTTTATTTCACAGAAAATGTTATGACTCCACCTGCCTTAGTTCAGAAAATGTATCAGAAACAGGAGAAAATGGTACAAGCAAAGAAATGACAAACCACTTACATTTACTAGAACAACTTAAATATAAAAGGGAAGGTGTAGCAGTACATGTAGGATATACTGTCTTTGCAAGTGAGCTAAGTGTACCAATCCCCCTCACATCCTTCCGTTCCATCACTCAGTTTCCATTTTATTGGGTTTCCAAAACTCAGAAGTAATTTTCAAATGTGCTGCTATCACATGCCACTATCCTTGTAAAATATTATTCATTGCGAAGACTGTGAAAGAAAATGTGCAAAGACATATGCAGGGATATAGTGCTTTATCAAACGATAACATTGCTACACATAACTGTCTTCCTATTGACTTGGACCTAATCCAGACACCAACAATCATAGAAAAATTACAAGTTATCACACCCTGCCCAGAGTGAGGTGATCAAAATAATAACAAATTAAGGATATTTTGATTGACAGCTTATATGTATTTCATTGTATTTTTGCACTTCGTTTGAGGTTCAAATCCTAAGGTGACAGCTGTCATTTTAAAGGTGACTCATTACATTTCTTTACTGAGTCCCCTAACAGATGGAAAGGGCTTTGTTTCCCACAGAACACTGACAGGTTATGATTTCCAGAGCTTTTAATCATTTTAGCAACACTTACGCACATCTGTCAATTACTCTATTCAGTGATGTTAATAATACAGCAATCTGAGAATGACAAAGAACATTTTTTTTTTTTGAATACACAACTTTTCCATCAAGACTGGAAACACAGACCAAAAACAGTTTTGAAGAGCTCTTTTCTCCCAGACACATCAGTGTAAGTGCCAGGGTATTTGACCTGGTGGAGGTGGAGTTCATTTCCCCACAGCAGGCCTTCACAGTGTTGTGCTCTCTGCTGGTAGCTGGAAAGGTATTAGTAACACACCAGAGTTTTGGCTCCTGCTGAGCAGAGCTGGCACAGCCTCAGTGCTGTCTCCCCAACCTTCCACACTCACTCTCACCCCCAACACTACCCTGGGGGTGGGAAAGACCTTGGCATAGGACATAGCTAGGACAGATGACCAGAGGGGTAGTCTATATGATGTCTTCTCAGATATGAAAGCTAAGAAAAAGGAGGAGGCAGGAGGGATCAATTACTTATGACGTTCATATTCTGGAACAACTGCTACTTGCACTGAAGTCCTACTTCCCAAAAAAAGGCTGGACATCACCTGCTGATGGGAAGTAAAAAATGAATCTTTTGTTTTCCTTTGCTAATGCATATGGTCTTGCTTTTGCTGTATTAAACTTCCCTTATCTTTTCCTATGAGTGTTTTTTGTGTCTTATTTTCTCCCTCTCCTGTCCTCCTGAGGAGGGGACTGTTACAACAGTTTGGTGGGCACCTGGAGTCCAGCCAAGGTCAACCCACCACAATCAGCATTTGTAGTGACAGTAAAATTTTATTTTCCTAATACATATCCACAGAGCTTTTCTTCTCCTCTCCTGAGCTACAGTGAAGCTATAAATCATTAAAACATACAACAGATAAAACATGACAAGCTGGCATCACACAAATAATTAAAATCAGAGTCACTGTGCAGAAGTGATAATTTTGGTCAGGTACAGAGTAATGGCTTTCACTGTGGTGCTTTTTCTGGTCGTGATAGGGAGCACTCGAAGCTCCCAAGGCTTCAGAATAGAGGCAGCAGATGTATATGTACCAGTAGATGTGGTGGCTCTACCTCATGACTAATATGCAGCTCATTCATTCATTATAGAACTGAGGCTGCAGTCCCCTTTTTGGAAACCAGGTACGTTTTTGCAGTGATGTTACAAGGTATCCACATAGAAGTTACATAGCTCTTACAGAGCAATGATACTGGGATGTTTTGGGAGGATTTTTTGACATCTATATTGCATTCAATATGAGCAGAAACCTGAGCATCTAAATAAAAACTTTTTATAATAATATAGAAAACTTTTTCAGAAAAAAATATTTTTACAACACCTTGTACTTTTTTTTTTAGTTAGAGGAAATTTAATTCTGATACCTACTACAAAAAAGTAAATACAGCCCTCATGTACTGCAATGTAACAACAACTTAACTGTACCTTAGTAACAGAACCCTTTCAACTTTCAAACTATATTTTTAAGAAGTCTTAATTGAAGATTTTTGTGTCATCAGGCAGTTCTTAGTACTATTTAATACCATTACAATAGCATTTGAAGACCCTAGAGAGGGAGTCACAGCTTCGTTTTAAGCTCTGCTGATAAGCAGTGAAATGTTTCATATTGAAGAAGTATTATGGAAGCAAAGCAAAGCAAAACAATATTTCAGATGGAGAAAATCTTATTATCTCCTGACCAGTCGCAACTGGAGTAATATGACAGAATTTATACGTTATGGTCTCCACAGAAAATGTGTACTGGAGCCAGGAATTTAACTTGTATTTCCCTATTATTCTAATCCAGACCTTGAACTACTACAACCACCTTTTTATCTTCTTCAGGAAGATCAGGTGGTTATTGATCAGAAAAGCAGTTACTAGAATTTAAAACTGTTCCACAATAGTTTTTAAACCCCAGCCTTTGACCTTTTCTCTGTACACACTGTATAAACTCTGTCATTTTTCCAACAACAAAATTGTCAGGAGGGGTGTTTCCCATCATTTTCTTAGGGGCCTTAGATCCCTAGGGTCCTTGACATTTCTGTGTATATTCTCTTGAAAAAGTATAGACTATTCAAATGCTCTTCTGTAAAGTAAAATAAGTGGCAGCTGGCACCATACAGTTCTGCTATAATGAAAACATGAGGTGGTTGCCATTACACAGTCCTGCACTAATGAGAACAGTAGGAGTCTAGCATTACAATGGTCTAATGAAAACAGGAAATGGCTGGCATTAGACTGGTATAATGAAACCAGGAGGTGGCTGGCATTATGCTTATATAATAAATAAATTAAGATTTCTGGCCTTACCAATCTCATCTACATTATATATGATTCCAGTATGTAAGAGAGAAGCTTATGCAAAATCAGGGACACTGACAGTAAAGATCATTCTTTGTTACATCACTTCAGAAGCAGAATTGCGTCCTTTTCCTTTGAACTGTTTATTTCTTTTTTTTCATGGTTATACTCAAGCAAAACAGCCACGTGGTTTTAAAAATTGGCCCGTAACCTATACAGACTCTTTCATTTAAAAATATCCCAAAGTAGTTTGTTTTCTGGTGCCTGTCATGCTTTAATGTGAAAGGTTAAAAATAGCTTATCCAAAAGTGAAAATTGATATGACTGGACTTTTTAAAATGAGTCTCACACTTAGCTCTCCCAATCTGGGCTAAGTATGCAATTGATAATACTTTGGGGTGTTTAATGCAATACAGAGATTGAGATCAATACTTGCTGAGAAATAAAGAGAAAAAAGAAGAAAAAAAAATTTAAGCACAAAATCAATCATTCAGCTAATGAACTTTCTTCAAAGAACAGAAGGGTCAGGTGGCTTTCTTCCTTGTTTTTCAAACTAACTTTTCTAGTTGAGCCTTTTTACATTACAAAAGAGGGTCTTTCACATAGGTCTTAGACAATGAATGGGCCACCATCTTCCCTTTTATTGCAACATTTAGAGCCATCTGAAACTGACTGATTCTCACTCTCCTTAATCTGGTTGAATTCATCTCGAAGTTTGTATCGTTCAAGGCCAGTCCATTAAGGCACTGCATCAATCCACTTATAAGGTACCTTTCAGCCACTCAGTCTCCCATTTCTCATCTTCAAGCTCAACTGCATTGTTTCTGGATATTTTCCACTGAAACCAAGAGATTAAATGAAGCAAGAAAATGTTTGGAGTATGATTTTCAAAGCAGCAATTAGTGCGCTGGAATGTTCCAGCATAAAACACTGCGCTTCCTGCAGCCTGTTATTCTGCTGATAGCTTTGGTTTCCACACTCAGATTGCAGTGAAAATATTCCAGTCAGGTAGCTCGGAGTGAAACAGCAGTGTGATGCAAATAAGGAACAGATAATCAAATCAAACTTTCTAATCGAGTTTTGCTATGCTGACTCTCTTATTTCTCTCTAGCCTGCAGTTTGCATGTTTTACAACACTGCAGAATTAGCTTAAAGAGTAAATACTTGTGAGTTTATTGAATCCTGTCATGTCTCACATATACCGAAGAACAAATGAAGGAAAATAATCTTCCTGTGCTGCTTCTATTATTACTTCAATTTCTTTGCATCTTTAGTGTGCTTCTGATTGAATCCTTTTGAAGGTAGGGAATAAAAGATGAAGAAGCCAGAGGGGTAAAACAGGGTGAGTTCTGTTAATAAATTTTTGTTTTCTTTTTATTTTGTTTTTATTTCTTCATCAAACAACTGAAGAAAACAAACGAATAAAACAACAAAATACTCATACCTTATGGACCAGATTTTAAACTAAAATGTACGGCACTGGAAGCAGCATATACCTTGGAAAATCTGCTGTTATGCGCTTTGTGTGCAAGCCGCAGACGTGGCTTAATCGAGATAGGAGGCGACACGTGCCGTGCATGTGAGATTAGTGTCTGGACCTCAGCCATTAATGCTGGCATCCCAGGAACTGACTCATTCCTCTGCCAAACTTCTGCTGGGATCTGGGTTCACTGAATCCGACTCACAGTCATTAATCCCCCCAAGCAGTATCTCTTTGAATTGTGGAGCTTGCAAAGCATCCAGGTGGTGGTCCAGCCACGACAGCGTCTGCATAAGTTCAAGAAACAGCCTGCTGTCTTTAAGAGTTCTACTATTCAGAAAGTTTCTAGCCCTCTACCATACATGTCTAAATGTCAAAGCTCCTTTTTCTTTGGTTCATTATACTGAGTAGACAATAGTCATATTGCCCTTCCAATCTCTCTGAAATACTTGAGATTTTACAAACGTCGCATGCTATAAATCTACTTGATGGGTCTCATCATTGTGTAAGCAATACTTTTCATTAGCTTTGCAATAAAATGGCATTTTGCCCTATTTTCAAACTAACAAATTTTATCAGAGTTGGCATCTCTATTACATTACCAAATATATCAATCAATACCACCTGGTGTAATTGAGTCTTGTCATATAATTCAGATAGTTGCTTAAACTATGGATTTTTCAAAGTCAAATTTTCTGGCAGGAAGAATATTATTTTAATAAAATTTTAGATAAATAGGTAGTATATAACTGTAATTACTAGTCTTGATTTAAGATTATTAATTGACCTCCGTGTATAATATTCAAGATCATTTATAATTTTTTTGAGCACAAAAATCTGTATAAAAACATTTGATTAAGCTTTATTTCTATCTAAGTTGCATACCAAAACTAGCACCTGACACTCACAGTAGAACATGAATTAGTGTGACAGTAAAATCCCAATAGGAGCCAAGGTTATTGTTTTAAATAATATTAGGAAATATGTTCTCTTCTGGCTTTCTAAGTAACTACGGAAACTGGCATCATGAAAAAGGTGCCTACCTTTTAATGGAATTTGAAAATTAAAATTTTAAATCGACCAACACCTGCACTCAAGGAGAAGAACCCTATGAAGGTAAAAGATTTAAAACTGAGTTGCACAGATTCAGCTAAGCTACATTCTGAGACAAATCTTTTTCATAGATTTATTCACCTATAACAACCGACAAATTTTATACTACTACATAGTTAGCCAATCAAAATTTTGTCATTCTCATTTGCGCATCTTTAATCACTTTTTGGAGCATCTATTAAATTACAAATATTAAAATGACATCTAGACATTATTTATTTCCCTGTGAATGTTTTTGCTTGTATTTTCATATTGAAGGAACATTTTTGAAATCAAGATAAAGATTTAAAATGCTCTTATCATAACACAATAAGTTTGAATTATAATCAGCATTTCAGCATAACAGAGCTATTTGTTTCTGCCCACATTACTAATCCAAATTATTTTGTAATTTTTTCTCACACATTATATTTTTATTGCTTCTTTAAGGCACTATGGGTTTTTTGATGATAAACACTGTGATTTTTTAAGTATAAATGACCATGAGAGATTTACAGCTTAGCAACAGTCTGAATTTTCAGTGTACATAAAAAATATTTTACTACCTGATACAGTTGTGCCAGATTCAATCAGCTAAGTAGAGCTCACTCTAACCAATTCTTGGGACATCTCCAAGGAAAACAGAGCTCTACTAAGTAAACTAGACTGTTTACCGGGTGATACTGTCCTTTTCTTCCACGTCAACATTAAACTAATCAATATTAGCCAAAATTATTCCATTCAATAAGTTCCCTGCCTTTTCAGAGTTTATATTGGAAGCCCTCATTCTCTTCCTTCTCATACTAAGATGAATTGAAAATTATGTTCTAAGTTTATATGGATTCTTTACAAATGTTCTGTCAACTGTAGTATTCCACAGCCTTGAGCATCTATTACATGGCTGCCAGAAGTAGAAGAAACTGTTACTACTGCTCCAAGTGGGTTCATCCAAAGCCATATTTCTACTGCCATCCTGGTTCGGGGAAGAATGGAGAGCTTGTCTTGCCTTGAGCTGCTTCTTTTTTCGATTGGAAATAAAACAACATGTCATTGATTATTAAAGGCTCAAAGGAAGTTTTTGTAGATAAGTTATATTTACTTCTGTGGAATTTTGGACCAGATTTCAATTTGAATTCTTATATTAGCCAAAAAAGATTTCCTATCTTCAGAAATACACTGAAGCTCTTCAAGAAAATTTCTGTTTCTGTTCATGCAGATAGTTTAATTATAACAAATGTTTGTACAGTTACTATATGAATGAAAATTATTTACAGAATATTAGAAAGCAAACACAGAAAAAAGCTGTAATGCACATATTGCCCTGTGTGACCACAATGCCCTGTGTCAAATGTAATTGGTAGGTAAAAAAACTTCCTGTATTTGGCCATGAAATGTGTCTCTTGGAACTCTGGTAAAAAGAGGTTAACAGTAGTTTATAACCATGTAAAATTTTTTCTCTCATTAACCTTGTATTCTTATTACATGCAATGTAATTATACTGGCCAGGGAAAGATTTCATATCCTTGGGGAAAAATCAAAGCTCTCCAGGAATGTTGTAATTATACTCCTAGCATATCTCTTAATGCAAGTGTTGGCTAGGATGACCAGGGATAGTGCTCTAGTCTCAAATAGGGAAGACCTGCTGGCAGTCTTAGATGTGGGTTGAATTGCATTTTCTCCAAAATTATTAAGTTAGGGACCTGGAGGTGAAATGGGAAGGCAAGCAGCATATTGTGGATTCTGAACTTTACAACTGCATATTTCTTCTAATCCAGGATGTTGCTTGGGAACCCTTTGGGTAGCTGCCATGAAGGAGAAGGATGTCAAGGAAAGCTAGGTGATGTTTTAGGAGAGCCTAAAGACAGCTCAGGAGTTAATCACAGAATCAAAGAAACTTTGGCTGGTCTCAGTTCCTGGGGAAATCAAGAAATACATACTCTTGGAATTCATATCCACATCCAAGTAAGTGAAAGACAAAAAGAGTAATCAGGAATAGCCAGCATGGATTTTTCAAGAGTAAAATGTACATAAAAAATCATTTATCAGTGTGCAATTTAATGACTGAGTATACAAGAAGACAAAACTGCATATGGAATTTTCCTTTAGTGAGATTTTTTGTCATTCTCCACAGATGAGGAAGTATGTGCTGAGAAAATAGTTGGGTGGGTTTGTTTTGAGGTTTGAATATCAACTGGACTCAGCCACAGCAATGACCAATGGTTAAATGTCTTTCTGGAGATCAGAGAGAAGTTCAGTACCATAGAAGTCCACCTATTAAGTTTAACATTTTCAGTGACTTTTATAGTAGCAAAAACTACACTTAGAAGATTTCCAGATGAAATAAACTGGAAAGAGTAACTGTGTCCATGAAAAATGTCACAACTCTACCCAAAGAGATTGCAACAAACTTCAGCAACAGAGCAAGAGAAAGCTCTTGAGGTTCCATAAGAATAAGCAAAATGATCTGAACCAAGGGAAAAATGATACCACATATTAACAGAGGTTAGGAAGGGACTAGGTGAGTTAAAGCCCTTCTGAAGAGAGTTTGATGATTATGGCGTACACGAGGTTGGAGACAATTCCACAGTGCTCTTTCTTTTTGAATAAGACAAACAACATACAGAGGATGCAACTGTTATGTACTATACATACTGATAAGAAACTCTGGTCACAAGATCAAGAGTAGTTATTCTCCCCTTCTACTTAGCACCAGTGATCTTCCACATAAAATGCTACATCCAGTTTATGACTACTCAGTTTAAGATAAATAAAAATGGAATTGGAGAGGATCTAATGGAAGGATGATCTATAGCTCATGGGAAGAAATCCCATTGGAGTAATTTGTGGAGGACTGTCTCCCATAGGTGGAATGCCATGTTTGAGAAGGAGGAAGGACTCTTCTCCTTGAGGACAAAGCAGCAGCAGAAACAGCATGTGATGAACTGATTGCAACCCCCATTGCCCATCTCAGGGGCACCCACTGAAGGGAACTGAGGGGAAAGAGATAGAGTCAGGAATAAAGCTAAGTCTGGGAAGGTGCTTTTAAATCCTGTTTTACTTCTCATTATCGTACATGGACTTTGATTGGTAACAAATTCAATTAACTTCTCAAAATTGGGTCTGTTTTGATGGCAATTCTGAATCATCTCTCCCTGTCCTTATCTTGACACAGGAGTCTTTCATTGCTTTCTCTTCCCTGTCCAGTTGAGGAGTGGTAGAGCAGCTTTCTTGGGCACCTGTCATTTAGCCAGATCAAACCACCACAAAACTGGGCACAACAGCATTTCAGTCTCATTGTTAACGAGGAAAGAGAGAGAATAACTGATAGTAGAATCTTCCTGATCTTTCCAATTCCTCACCAAAATCAAAATCAGAGAAAAATTAGAGAAAGATTTATTCTAAACCTGAAATAACTAAACAAACTATGTCTGTTTCACATTCAGTCATCGCTTTCAAAGATTTATTCATTAGACCAAGCATATGCTTAGCATATCTGAATTTAATTTTTTTCTCACTTAGCTGTATTTCTCAGGAAATCAAAGGTGTCTTTGTTAAGTCAGAACTCTGAGCATACACTCTGGTTTTTGCTAATAGGTCTCACTGAATGCAGTTAACATCTAGAAACCTGTGAATTTAATTAAATACGCATGGGTATCCAGAACTATCTAAGATGTCCTGTACTATGGTTAACTTTTTCTCTGTCAGTTTTTTTCTCACAGTATGAAAATCATCATTTTTTTTAAGACAAGAGAAAGAATGATGGAAAGTTACAGGGAGAGACAATACCAGATTTCCTTACCCAAAACCATGTTGTGGTAATATTTCTGCCTGATATTTTATTTCAATAGCTTCAGAATTCAGTCAACTTAATAATTTACCAAACCATGTCAACTGCAAAGTGAAAAAACAAGATATGTGGGAGGCCTTGGATTTTTATCTTTATAGGACAAAACCTTTCAAAAATTTTTCTAAAGCCATTTGTCTTCTTTACTGAGAGAATAAAAGGGGAAGCAATTTCCACTCAGAATATCTCAAAGTGAATCTCTGTGTCTATTATGTTTTCTCAAGGTTTTTCTAAGTCACCTGATAATATATGACCACACTCAAGAAGGACCTGTGCATCTTAGAAATGCAATTTACATTCCGTGTAGCATACACTTTTTTAAAATATCATTTTATTCTAATGCTTCTTGTATAATATCTTCAATAATTATTGCTATCACCTTCTTAGCCTACATGCCTGGAGCCACCTACAACAGTACAGTTGGAGAGAAGAACCATCAGAAGACAATAAAAACACCTCAAACCTTTCTATAAGAACAAGAGATTTTAGAAACAGTATATTTTTCATTCCTAAAGTTCCATGGGCAATAAAGAAGGAACTGGAGAGTCTTCATGGCCTCCAGGGTATGGAAGGAAGATGAAGGGTGGTGGCAGTCTTTTGTCCCTCTCACTCCCAGACTGACCTGAGCCCCCATGTGCCCTGAGTACCCCTGAGGAAGACAAGCTGCTGTGGGCAGTGCTTCCTGAGGCACTGGATTTGGACAAACCCTTGGGAAGTAGATGAAGGGCCAACAACGATGAGGCCCTGCCATGTCCTGGGTCTCCTGTCATCATCTCCTGGCATCAGGGATCAAGTCCTTCCCATCTTGATTACTACACAGGTAAGATGCACCTTTGATCCCTTGGGACTTTGCTGGCCAAAATCATCTGGTCCCAGGCATAGTGGAATACCAGCAAAGCTAACACAAAGGAGCAACACACAATTAATTTAGGATGTGATTAAGCTGATATCTTTATTATGGCAAGAGGCGATCAAGTAGGTTTTACAAGTGGAATGATAACTGAATTTTTCAAGACCAAGCAACAGAATTTCCAGCTAGAGGATACTCCAAAAATTGTGTCTTGCTAATACGTCCTGTTAAAGCCAAAGGCAAGCTTTTTCAGCTCCTTGAATTTCATAAGGGTGGAACCGTGAAAAAACTGTGTCAAAAGCAGACAATTGTTCTACAATGTTTCTTCTACCAGCTCTATAGCATATGTGTGTGTTGACAAATTAAGAAACAGTTTCTCTATTTGCAATATTCAATGTTAAGTTATCAGTGCTGTGCCTTGCTGAGGGAAGTTTTTTTGTAGGAAGCTGCAGTTAAATGCAGGATTTCATCCTGCCTGAACCCCAAAGATAATGAAGCAGCTATCCACACCACCTTTTAAATTATCAAATTGGAATACAAGTACATTATATATTAGAGGTTTTAGCATAAATCTCCATCCAAGGAAATCTATGTTCACTTTACTTCTTTTGTTTGTTTATTTAAAAAAAAATCTAGGAGAAGTGTGTCTAAAAAAATCACTGGTTTCCTCCAGCACAAAAGCACTCATGACACCTTTTATATCAACCTGTACATTCTCCCAGCTTGGCAACAAGAGTGTATGAAGAGTCATGAAGTGCCTTGTTCTCACCTTGATGAGCACTTAAAAGGTAATTCATTGTTGCTCTCAATTACTGTAGATTCCGCAAGTGTTTACTATTTCTGGAATCTTGTAACCTCACAGCCACAGGATGATGAATTTATGTAATGATCTGACCTATTGTAACAGGAATATGGTGGCAAGGGAAAATAATTTTAAATATCTTTCTATAATAATTTTTAATATAAAATAATAATAATATTTAGGCTAATTTGCATTACAACTTCTTGAAACTTTAATGAACTATCCAACAAGTGTGTTAACGTTATGGTGGAAAAGATACTTCAGAATGATAACACTGTTTTCACCTTGGGAATCACCAATTTCTTAAAAAAAAAAAAAAAAAAAAAAAAAAAAGAGAGGAAGGGAGAA
>WBMY01016565.1:0-38869 GCA_013397315.1 Donacobius atricapilla
TGAGGGGGCGGGCGAGCCCCCGAGCGCGGGAAACCGCGACGCACGGGGCTCCCCGGCCGCGGGCAGCAGGGGCCGGGCCGCGACCCCGCCGCTGATTGGCCGAGATTTGCCGCAGTTCCGCCCCCCGCGCGCGCGCGGCGCCCCGCCCACGGCCCCTCAGGCCCCTCATGGCGGCGGCGAGGTGGAAAATTGTCTCCGAATGCTCCGTTTGCCGCCCCAAAACGGCTTCTGCTCCTCCCCCCCGCCCCAGCCTTCAAGAGGGGCTTTTCCCCTCGGGTTGTGCGGACTTCATTCCGGTGATGGGGAACAGCGTGGTTCAGAGTACGGGCGGAGAAAAAAAACTAAAATGCAAAGCGTCATCGCAAAAGTGGCTATCAACGTCGTGTGAGGAACGGTAAATTCAGCCAGGCTTTGGAAAAAATGCACCAGGTGAAAAGAGGGAGAAATCCCTTATAAAATACTTCAGGTTGCCTAGTTATAAGCCCTGTAGCAAGGGAACTCCAAAGTGTGTGTTTTCAGGCAGCTCCTGTTTCCAGGTAGTTCCTAATGGCCCCCAGGTTGCTCCTGCTTTCCCAGGGCTGTGTGGCATGTGCAGGTTCCAAGGCAAATCTCCCCGTTTCTCAACTACTTCCCATTGCCCATTTCTAGGTTAATTCAATCCAGCCACGGTACTGAAAGGATTTGGGATTATTGTGACCCAGGCACCTGGGTCAGGGGAGTGAAGGTCTGGGGCTCCCACAGGTCAGACTTTCAAAAAAGGGAGGTTTTTTTTGGTATGAAATGTGACCAAGAACTACTAGAACAATCTCTTGCCATTCCCGCACATTCCCTAGTGACCAGTTAGCCTTTTTGCCCCTTATTCTCCCTCAAATGAAATCAATTTTAAAAACCTCGTACTGCTGAGGATATAAACCCCAAGGGTCTCTCGGTGCCTTAGACCGCAGGCAGCTCACTTTCAACATTCCTCATCTGTATTTTTATGTGAGAATGGGGAAGCTGACATTCTCGTGAAATCCCACGAATTCAGGAATTTGGCCTTGGAGAAAACTGTAAAGTCCTTTGAGCTGCATGATGGAGTAATGAGAATGAATACTGCCCCATTTTCCAGCAAACAGAGCTGTTGATTTTGGCAACAAAGCTGCTGTATGCTAAAAATACACCAGTTTCACTGGTCATACTCATTGCAAAGGTCTGAACCAAAGAATGGGATCTGAATTTATGAGATAGAAATGATGCTTGCATTATTTTTATCCATTTCTGAGTCTCTCGGTTGTACCAGGGGTTGCACTGCCACATTAGATGTGCACACTCGTGCCCTCCATTTGCTTATTGATCGACTGGCACAAATGGAGAATCAGGAATGCAGCTCCCCCGGGGTACCAAAATGCATGGGATAGGACAGAAGGAGTCAGGGACAACAGCTGCTTGAAGCAGGACATGGAAAATGTCCCTCTGCGGAGCCTGGGGCAGGGAAATTCCTATTGCTGCTGCTGTTGGGAGGTTTCTCACACACTCTCCTGGTTTTAAATTTTAAAATTACAGATGATATGCTTCATAGTATGCTCGGTTTCTGCTTTGAGTGTGTCTCATTAAAGAAATAATAATAAATGAGCCCCAAAAATAACCAAGGAAAGTCTTTCCTACTGTTTCTAATTGAATTGGCACAAACGAGGGAGAATCCAAAAGGAAATGTTTGGCCACAACAGCAAACCAGCAGAAAACCACAGGACACATTAAAGCTAGGAACTCCTGGCACTGAGGAAAGGATTCTGATCGAGGAAAAAAATGACCCCAGAGTGTGGGTTCATGTTGGAAAAGGAGCTGGTCTCTCCTATGCAAATGAAACTTGTTCCCACAGGGTGTTTGAAGGGCCTTTCCTTCTAGACTAGAGTTAAATAAAATAGCCTAGTGATGACTCAGGAGCATCCAGCCAGAACTCCTCAGCGTTGCATTGGTGAGGCACTGATAACTTCTGGCCATTTGTGAGGGGCTTGGTCACATCCTTGTCCCTGGGAATGTTGAGGACATGCAGGAATCATGTTTAATTAGGAATCTGAGGCTGGGAGGGAGCTCCTGGCTAATGGTGTATTGAAGCCAAGGTGTCCCTGCAGCAACTGCCTGTCTGAACTCATTTCAGAATTACAGCTGTGTCTCTCAGCTTCATCACCACGATGAGTCATATTTATTCTGCTTAAAAGTGTGCTATAGTGGTTCTTCTACACTTCTGTGTGTTTTGAGTGAGCTGCCATGTCACAGCAAAACCCGGTTGGAATAAATTGGGTAATTTGTGTTCCTGGAAACCAAGGACATCTTCAATCTGTTCTTTCATCAGTGTCACTGTTGGAGGATCCACACCCAAAGCCGTAGGATCAGCCTTGGGAGTTCAAGTCTTGGCTTGTTTTTTGCAAGTCATAAGTTTATTTAAGAGTGTGATGGAGCGCTGACTTTTTAATACCGAATTCTGGCTGTGCTCACACCTCCCGTACACACCCATACCCCCGCTACAGCTGCGCAGCTCAGAAAGCTCCTGGTGTTAAATTCTGTCCTTGGGGTGCGCTTTGAAGCACAGACTCGTGGAGATGGGAGTGTTTTCTCTGATGATCTGCTGAGGGGTATTTCCATCTCAGTCATGTAGTGCTTGTTGATGAAATCTCTTACATGAACGTACTACACAAATTAACGAGGTTTTCCTGAGAGAGCCCTTTAGTTCCCTCAATCATCCGGAGTTCCTCCTCATTCACATCCCTGCCCAGACCACATCATTCCTCTTCAAGCAACAGGAGGAATGGAACGAGGAAAAATATTAACCTCTCTCTGCTCTTGGGGTTCTGGATTGCTGGAGGCTTCAATTGCTGGCTGCAGAATTTCTGCAGGAATGTTAAGCATAATCACTGCAAAGAAAACTCCCAGATCCACACTGAAAAGCAAAAAGTATTCCTTAGAACAAAGTGAGGAATCCTGGGGAAGACAGGAATAATCAAATGCAGGCAGAGACAAACTGGTTAAATTTGGGAATTCTCCTGTGCATCTCAATGCAAGTTTTTGAAGTAAACTTCCCAAATCACTCTTTCTCCTCTCTCCAACACACCCGGATTTCTAATGGCATGGAAAATGTGCTTCCTCTGGGAATCAAACAGGTCTGGACCAAAAGTTAGGGCTGCCTGACCAGGGTGGGAGCGGGCGGCGCTCGGGTTTGCTGTTCTCGGATCTATTTTCCTCTCAATACGTGCGTGCGCTGCACGGGAAAACCGGGCACCCCCGCTCTGCTGCAGAAGCCCGTGTGATTCCTCCTGTGCCACGCGCGGAGCAGGGAAGGGAAATAGTTAAAGGATTGCAGTTCCATGGGAAGCTCCCGGTGGCTATTCCGGAGGAACGCGTTCCCAATCCTGGAGAACTCGGGCTGCAGAAATCCTGGACCGGGAGAACGAGCGCTAGAGGGCACAGCGCGATCAGCGACGGGCGCGGGCTGTGGCGAGGGGGAGGCTGAGCCCGGCTGGCTCTGAGCTGCCTTCCACCCCTGAGAGTCCAAGTGACGCCTTAAAACGGCACCTTTTGGGAGGTCCCGGACTCATGAGCTTCAGTAATTCAAGGACGAAAACGCGTCAGAGAATACCCCGAGTCGGAAGGGACTCCCGCCCAGAGAGGTTGTGGATTCCACATCTCTGGAAGGGTTTGAGATCAGGCTGGACGGAGCCTGGAACAACCTGGCTTTAGTGGAAAGGTTTCCCTGCCCGTGTCAGGCGATGGGAATGCGTGGCCATTACGGTTCCTTCCCCACTCAAACCATTCCGCGATTCCACGATGCTGTGGCTCTAAATCCTTGCCCCAATGTGGGCAGCACTTGCTTCCATCTGTGATGATGCTTGAGGAGCTCATGGTGAGCTGAAACATTCCTGGTTTCTGACAGTTCTACACCCATTTTCCATAATTCTTCACCTCTAACATGATGATGACCCAGATCATCCCCTCCCTTGTAACACAAGGCCCCCTCTGACACCAATGGAGGGAGGATGGCCCTTCTCTGTTTCCACACAGAGACTGAACAAACAAGGAGTTAATCAAATCAAATTAATAAGAAATGAAAGGGGTTTTTATTTTTAAAGAATGAATCAAGATGAACAAGTTAAAATAGAGGAAGTGGAAACACTTCAGCTCAGCATTTCTGCCCACATTCCATAAATGACCAGAAAAAGGGAAGGTGAACTTGTTAGCAGGAACTGTGAAAGAAACAGGAGGAAAACCCAACATCCCTCCATTGCAACACCGCAGAACTTAGCCGAACGAAGCAAATGTGTTTAAAATGAGAAATGGAGCACCAAAAGATAATGATGGAGCATGCTGGGAGGCGAGGCTCTGCAGAAGTTGTGGTGCACTGGGATTATCAAAAGCATGTAGGTAGAAGAGTGAAAAGGACTTTTTTAAGCACGGGAGGGAATCAAAATGCAGGAAATCCGTGGTTGGAACTGACTGAACTTGGTGGATTTATGCTGTTCTTTGCACTGGGTACCGTGGAAGTTTGGTGATGACAAACTTTTCTGATTCATTTCTGATCCCTCTTGCTGCCTGCCAAGAAACCAAGATTTCCCAAGATATCTTTTCTTTCCTATGACTTGATTTCTAGAAACCTGGAAGGAAAAACTCCAGAAGGAGTAGCATTTCCATTTCCTTCTAGTTTCATTTCCCTGTATCTCCAGTAACATAAATAATTTCGTAAGTGATATAAAACATTTCCAGGAAGCATACACTGAGAACACGAAGCCCTCAGCATCCTGTGCCGAAACAAACTCCTTACTTCCCTCTCTCTCTGTGTTTCAGTGAGCGCTCCAGCAGCCTCATTGTTTGGATAATTCAGGGTGCCAGATGGCTGTAAATATGTTCACAATCCTCCTTACCCTGCTCCCTCCTCCCTGGCACCCTCACTGCTCTACCCAGAACTGAGCACCTGGTCTGTTCCCATTTGGAGTCTCCCTCCTCCCCTCTGGGGCTAAATTGGCACTCCCGGTTTGTATTTTCCCATTAAATGAAGTGGGGAAATCTTAGGGAATGTTTCCTGCCAGGGAATACTGGATACTTCCTTCACTGTCACTTGCACCATCAGTGAATTGCAGACCTGCCTCCTGCCCTGTGGCATCAGCCTCCTTCCCGCAGGAATCCTGTCCCTGACACGGGAAGGTGCAGCTCACCTGCCGCGGATCGCGAGGGAGGAGCAGCTTCTTCCTATTTTGAGCGCAGCGATCTCATACTTACCCTTGGCATGGGGTAAGGGCACGCAGAACAAGGGTGATTCATCCTAAATCATGCTCCGAGGACCTGGCAGAGGCAGCGTTTGAACAACCAGCCCCATTCTTCCTGCCTCACAGGCTCTGGATTCGTTGTCATACTCTGATCCTGTTATTCCATAACTCAGGAGGGCCCAAATCCTGGGGCCTGAGCCCCTGAGATAACTTTTCTGTGTCATGAAACATTCCCAAACTGCTGAGCAGTAAGAAAACGACAGAAAACTGTTTCGGTGGCACTGTAAAATGGGAAGTTGGTTTTAAAACACTTGAAAATACAGGCAGTGACATTTTGGGAACTGAGGAATAACTAAGGTCACAAGCTGCCTGAGGAACGCTGCAGCAGCACAAACTCAGGGCATGGGAAGGGTGAGCTGTGCCCATGAAGAAACAAGAATTCAGCCAGATTTGTCTGTGGTTTTGCACTCCTCGTGGCTGATAAGCTGGTTGGTGAACTCTTCCCTGGAAAGCAGGAGGGAGCAGATGGCAACAGGCAAATACCTGACTTGAGCAAGGACGGAGAAACTGATTTTCCAAAGGATCTATTTGACATACAGAGGCCAAATGATATTTTCATGAGGCAGTATCAGCCAGACGTCTCATTTATTGAACTTTACCAGTTTGTGTCCTGCCAGCAAACCTAACCCCAGTGACCCTGTGACCTATAAAGGACAAGAGAGCCAGCAGCCCGGAGAAGGCATTCCAAGCGGGTTTTTCCAGGAACCGTCAGTGTTCTGAATGCCACCTCACCATTTCTGGGAAGCACGACTCCCAGCTCAGTCTGCAGAAAGGTAGACGCTCAGATTATATATAGCAGCAAGTGGGCTGGGAGGAGAAAACACTGGGCTGCACGGAGCGGGAGGCTGCTCTGGAGAAACCCGAGGGGTGCCTTATGGTGCAGCACAAACCACAGAGGCACCTGGCGAGCGGAGCTGGGCCAGCACTGGCCCGAGGGCAGCCGGCACTAATGGAGTCAAGGAGAGCCCCTGGGCAGTGCCAGGGGCAGATTTGGGTGCACACAGATTGATCCCTTGCTCTCAGCTCTTCTTCATCCTGTTCCACCCTCTGCCATGGGCAGGGACACCTTCTACCAGCCCAGGGTGCTCCAAGCCCTGTCCAACCTGGCCTTGGACACTTTCAGGGATGGGGCAGCCACAGCCTCTCTGGGCAGCCCGTGCCAGGGCCTCCCCACCCTCAGAGGGATGTTAAAAAGATTAGAATCCCATCTAAACCTCTTTCTTTCAGTTTAAAGCCATTAATGACTCAGCCTATTCGTTGAGAGTCCTTTAAATAATGATGTCCACATCTCCAGTGGCTCATTCCAGTCGATGCCAGACCTTTGCCTACTGCCCAGTATCAGCCTTGTGAGCCACAGATTCCTCCAGCTCTGAATGGTTCCCTCTGTCCTCTTGTCCTACATGTATGGGCTCTTTATTCCCACCACAGGCCCTGTTCCATCAGCCCCAGGGCAGGGCTTTGGAAGGAGAAATCACCATTTCAGTGCAGAATTCCCAAGCCACTGGTGTCAGGAGGGGGCTGAGCTCTCCCCTTTGAACTCTGGCTGGTCTGGCCTCTTCCAAACATTCCCAAATGTTAAAAAGATTAAAAAATCCTCTCTTATCTCTGAGCTGGGATCCATTGTGTCACAACAGAGCAACAACTTTTTAAACACATTACAAATTAGGGACGTGGCAGAGTCACTGTAAGTTTTAGTCCCTCAGGACATTTTATTGAGTCAAACCAATCAGCAGTGTCTGAAAGCAGAGATTTGATTTTCCTGGGCCAGGCTCAGGAGGCACTTCCAGTAGGTACAACTCCAGCTGCACCTTTCACCTTTTCCATGTGTCACTTTACCAGGTGTCACGTCAAACATCCCCAGGGTCGAACCAGCCCCTCTGGCCTCTCAGGAAGAGGAGTGTGGGGATCTCTGAGCCTGGTGAGGAACTCTGTGACAGCTCAAATCGGATTTAGGGAGAAGAAATCCAAGGCACCGTGCTGTGTATATCACCAAAGAATTCCTTCCTAAAGAGAGGCAACACGCACAAATCTTCACATGTGCATATTCCAGGGATACATATGCACACTGGTATATCTGGCATACAAAACCACTGAATTTTTCCCTTTCCTCTCTTTTTTTTAGGGAAGTGGGTCTGTTCTTGCTGAGCTTTAATTTGAAAACCCAGTTGGAACTTGTTAAGTCAATAATTATTCTTGTGAATGTGGGTCAAACTATTTTATGTCTCTTCCTCTCTAGGGACTTGGAAGAAGATTCAATCCTCCAGCAGCACTCCAAGATAGGAAGCACCACACTTCCCATTTTATTTCAAAAGTCCAAACTGATTGTCCCATGGGGGAAAAAGCTGATGAGGGACAGGGTCGTGTGAGTGAGTGGCATTGCTGGAGCACCAGGTGTTCACCTACAGCTGCAGACACAGGTGTCCAGGAAAGAATGCCCCCAGCTCTGATAACATATCAGACCGTTTTGGGATCTTATGGAATTTATTCTAAAGGTATGTTGAGCCTATTGTTCACTTGGGATATTGGAGGGTCTGTAGCTTCCTGCCTTCCACCTCTGGACACAAATCCTACTTTTTATTTTTAAGGCATTTGCCTTATTGGAGAAAAAAAAAAAACCAACACCAACGATTTCTGCAGTTTTCTCCATCAGTAACGCCAAGAAATCCTTCTGCACAGCAGGAGCCATCAGCTGTGTTGAAAAATTGTATTTATCCACCCCCTCCTCAGCCTGAGAACCCTCTGCCATGAGTTACTGGTGCTCCTGCTCCGCTCAGGTTAGGGGCTTTTTCCAAGGGTGGGAACTGCTGGACAAACTGGATTTATCCACCACAGTTTTATTTCTGTGAACTGCTTTGTTAGGTGTAATTCCAGCCCGCAGAATAGCCCACTGCTGCTGGAACAACATGAACCCATTTCTGCTTTACCACCCGAGTTTTGCCGCCCGTCAGCAGTGTGAATGTTTCCTCCAAGTGTAAATTCTATTTAAAGCCACCAAAAAGCCTCTTAATCGGTGCCTCCTGCTTTCCAGTGGCCTCTCAGCACTGCGGAGACACTGCAGCTGCTCCCTTCTGTCCCCAGATCTGCACTGGGTGAAACTTAGGGCAGCCGTGTCTCACATGGGGCTGATCTGTGGGGCTGCACACCCCAAAATGTGCTCCCTGGGCAGGAACTCTCTGCGTTGGGGTCACCTCTGTCTGGAGCACAGCCCCTGTGGCTTGTGGGGGTCTGTTGGGTTTTCAGCCCTCTCTTCCCTGGCTGTTGCGTGCCAGTGTTCTATAGAGCCATGGAATCATGGTTTGTGTCTTGGGAGGGACCTTAAATCTCATCCAGTTCCACCCCTGTCATGGGCAGGGACACCTTCCACTATGCCAGATTGCTCCAAGCCCTGTCCAGCCTGACCTTGGACACTTCCAGAGATGGGACCACCACAACTTCTTTGTGCCAGGTCCTCACTACCCTCACAGGGAGGAATTTCTCCCCAAGAATTCCATCCTAAGGTGTCTCTCTGTTATTCCCTTAGAAAGGCAGAGGACGGAGGAAGGGAGGGAGGAGAGGGTTTGCTTAAAGCTTTTGAGGCAGAGAGGGAGAAAATAACCAAAAAAAGGCGCCTTGGCTGGGAGGGTGGGAGGGCTCCTGCATACAGCCGGGCTTCCTCGCCCCACGGTCCTTATTTGGCTGGGAGCAGGAGCATTCCAGGGATTGGCTGTGCTGGGAAGCAGGCAGGGAGTGCAGGAGTGCCAGCTGACGAGCGCAGCACACGCTTTGCCCACTCCTCAGCATGTGTTGAGCAAATTGCAGCTATTTTTATAGGAGACGCTTTGCCTACATCTTAAGAATCCAGTCCCAATCCCGTCTCCCTGTAGTGTAATGGGAAATCCCCTTCCCAGCCCCCTTTTCCCTGCTCTGTGTGTGTTTTCAAGGCACAGTTGGGCAGAACCCAGAGTTCTTGGACATTATCAGCCTTCAGACTTCTCTGCTGCGCACTGCCCCGGCCAGGGCGCTCTGTACTCCTGTAATGATCCAGTGTTTTGTCTCCAGACCCAACATAATTGCTACACTGGACAATGCACGGCCCTTTCTTGGGGATGGCAGACGGCTGCTCCACTGCTGGGTGAGCAGGGCCCCTTTGTGCCGCGTTATTCCCGCATGGATGGACTTCCCCGACCGGAGGGACGATGCACAAAGCCATGTCTGTGCTGCCCTTGGCTTTGCAGCTCCCTAGGGCTCCCTGCACCATGCCAGGAGCTTCGGGAGTGGCACTGAGGGCAGGGGGCCGGGCTGGGGGGCTGGCGGGAGGCAGCAGGGAAAAACTGTGAGGGGGGTGAGCAGAGAGGCGAGATCCCCAAAACCGCCCTTAGGAGCTCCAGGGCCTCCCTGAGAGCCCAGGTGTGCCAGCAGCTGCTTCTGGTGACCTTTTAGCCTTTCCTGGGGTGTGTGCTGGCACTTCCAGCATGGCAATGAGCATTCCAAAATCCAAGGAGAGTTGCTGGTATGGGAGTCACAAATACAGCCCCTTGCTGGCGCTGCCTTTGATGCAGGTCACAAGGGAGGTTCAGCGGTTCCTTGCAAAAAACTTTGTGAAGCAATCCAGTTCATCAGCATGGAAAGGCAGTGAAAGTTAACCCTGGAAGTATCACTGGGGTCTGGTTAAGCCAAACTCATTGAGAAAGGTTTGGGGTTTCGGGTTATTTTTTCTTTAATTTAAAAAATCTCGTCATGGCAGCCAGGAAAGGGAAGAAAAAACATCAACCACAACCAGGAAGTAACTCTGTGGGTTTAATATTTTTATGGACTACTTGCCATGTAGGTAAGGGAATGAGGTTTCCTTTTAGAAAACAAGGAACAGTTGGATGTTACCACGAGTGAACTCGTGAGACACAGCCACGTCCTGCTCGTGGGTGTGAAAGCTGAGCCAGCCCGTGAGCCGACGATCTGAGCTCTGCTCCGGGCTCAGCTTTCCTTCCAGCAGGGCTGATTCAGATCCTGGGCAGCCCAAGCAGAGCTTGCTGCTGTCTGACTATGACACCTGAGAGAGCAAGGCCAACCTACCAAAACTGCCATTGGTTTGTGGTGTCTGGCTCCTGCATACACCCCCTGATTTTTCAGCTCAAAGGTAAAAGAAAAATGAGAATGGAAAAGCCCAAACCCCCCCAGGCTGCCTGTGTGGGCTGTCAAATCCAAGGCTTTGATCCTCTGGTTGCTCGGAAGGGAAGACACATCGCTGCTACCTCCCACTGCTTGGAGCCAAGGGGGTCTGTGAAGCATTTGTGGCCTGACAGGATCGGGTGGACATGGATTGTGTTGCTGCTGCCCTTCCGGAGGGCTCTGCGCGCATCCCAAAATAACAGCTGCCAGCCCCAAACTTTCTAGGGGACTGTGCCAGGACAGAGCTCTGCAAATGCTTCAATGGCCTGTGTAATGCTGGAGACCGGCCTGGACTTCCCACATCTTCAGGAGAGCTTCTGGATAGTGGGGACTTCCAGCCAGTGGTGGGGATGGACACCTTTTTTGACCTTTTAATGTCATTTATTTCTGAGAGGGAACAGGGCAAGTGTCCCAGTGAAAGAGATTTAGTTCAGCAATGCCAGGGCTCATCCAGCTCCACCCCGTGGGATGCTCCAGGCAGACGTGGGCAGTTCCTGGGAACCAGTGCTCGCTCCTGTCCTTGGAGCATGACAGGAGCTGGGGCCTGAAGTGCAAAGGGAGCTCTTACAAAGGAGGTATAAACTGCAACTGATTTATTGGAACACTGGGTTGACTCATCAGGGGATGCGATGGAGGAAAGGAAGGGTCCAAGCTTTGAGAAGCAAATTTGGGTGAGAACAGGCACCTTTCCACTCTTTTGAACACTGTAAATAATAATAATAATTAAAAAAAAGACCAGATGGCCACCCTCCCCAGTCCCTCCCTCCCATCCCAAGCCTTGCCTTCACATCATGCTCTTCCTAAACTGCGACTGTGAGCTCTGTTTGGGCTTCGAGTCTGACTGCTGCAGCTCAAATTGTTTGTACAGGTCCCTCAGCTCTTTGATCTCCTGCAGCACCCTCTTGGCTTGGCTCCAGGTGGAGGAAGCCTCCCCCAGCAGCCTCTCAGATTCCTGCAGGATCCTTTCAGAGTCCGACTTGGAAGATGATGAGGAAGAAGAGGTGGTGGTGATGGTGGTGCTGGTGTTGGAGTCCTTGGTCTTTCTCTTGCCTTCCCCGTAGCCCTTCACCTCTGTCAGCAGTTCCTGAGTTTTTTCCAGTTTCAGTGCAACCAGTTCCTGTATCCGGGACAGCTGCTCCGGCTCTGCCGAGGCAAAATGAGCCTCCAGGCCCTTCCTCAGCACTGCCCGGTGCGTGGAAGAGTCCCGTCGGGACAGGATCTCTTCCATGGAGGCACATTTATTCTTTTCTGAGTGCGAGAGCTTTTTGGGGACCTGCGGCGTGTACATGGTCCCTTTGTCAAAGGAGTCATTGCGCTGCCCAGCTCTGTCCCACGAGGTCACCTCCTGTCGCGGGAGGCTCCCCGTCCGCCCTTTCTCCGATGACTTGGTGTTCTCCGAGTCCGAGCGGCGCCGCCCTGCAGCGAGGTGTGCCACGGACTTGTCCAGATCCACCCGGAAACTCTCCTCGCAGGTGCCGTGATCCTCCGGAGAGGCGTCTTCCTCCTGGATCAGGTCGAGGGTCAGCATTCCGTCGGAGGTTGAGGTAGATGCCTGGAGGAGCAGAAGGCAGAGCTGAGGTGGCGCCAGAACGGCTGCCCCTGCTTCCAAGGGTCTCTGCACTGTGGATGCACACTACAGAGAGGGAGCAGGAACGTGGAGTCGACATTTCTGAGCCTGAATTTCAGCTCGCTAACCATTGCTAACTCCTTTCCCAAGGGAAAGCTGCCAGCAGTTTTCTCTTTCCAAAACATCTCTCTCCGTTTCTCAGCACAGGCTCAGCAAACAGTGTTCCCTTTGCCAGAACAACTGTCCCAGGGGTTGTTTCCTATTCCTGAACCAATGGAGAGCAGTGTCAGTGCCATGGACCAATAACAGACCTTTTTACACAGCATGTCCTAAAAGAAACTGCTGGGATTGTAAATAAAGCTTCTTTCTCTTCTGACAACTACATGGAGTCAATCCATTTTGTGTCCTACCGTGACACAGGAATGCTCCCTCACCCAGTGACAGAGCCTGGGGCTGGACTTCGCCAGGAGAATTGCACAGTGCAGTGCTCCACGAGAACAGAGGACGAGAGCTGATGACGCAGAGCTGTCCTTATGGCAACTCTCAGTTCAGGACGGAGCTCCAACACCAGCTCTCCTTGCACTTACTTACAAATGGAACAGTTCCAGGGAATTTCACCCAAGCAGGTGTCTGGGATTGGTTGTACCTACCACAGCCATGAGGTGACCCCGCGTGGGAGGGCGCCGCGAGTGCTGGATCTTGGCTCTGTCACGCGTCGGGTGAGCAAGGAAACTGTCCTCTTCAACGGTGACCTGCGGGGTGACACAGGCTGTGAGCGTGGAACGCGAGCCATTCCCAGCTCCTGGAGCTCTAAGCAGGAGGAGACTGGCAGGGAATGGGGTGTGGGAGTCCCATCTTGGAAGTGACCCAGTGTTCGCCTGGTCTCTCCCCTCTGTTCCGTGGTGGGATTACATCTGCTCGAGTCATTCCTGACAATTGAACCTGTTGGCAAAGGCTCCTGGAAACCATCTCTCCTGGTGTTTGCTGTGCTGCTTCCTGCTGTAAAACCTCTCCCATAGTCTGACCTTGGTTTTCCTTCGCTACAGGCTCTGTGCTGCCATCCAGGAGAGGAAAAAGCCTCCTGGCGGTGCCACGGCGCTGTGGGAAGCTGAGTGTGAATGGGAGACCTGAAACAGGTCTGAGCTGAGAAAGGGCTGCCCTGAACCATTAATGTGAGAGTCAGCCCTGGAGTGAGGGCACAGCCTGCTCCAGGTAGGTTCTCCTTCACACGGAAGGAAATGATGTGGGAATGCTCACCCTGACCTGCCTCTGCCAGCCCACCTGGTGTTCTGAGTACACCCTCTGCCCCCAGGAGGAGGCTGAACTGGGGCTGCCCTTTGTAGAAGCTGCTTTGTAGAACTGGGACTTTCACAGTCCCCTTGAGGAACAGGAGGAGCTCTGCTGGAGATACTTTGTGTGGATGTGTCCCCAAGACATGGCTGTTCCCAGCAGTCTCAAACCTTCACCTGGGCTAAGACACGGGAGCCGGGGCTCAGCCTGAATCCTGCTCACCTCGTCCAAGATCCGGTTTTTAGCACGTGTGATCGCAGAGTTGAGGGCATTAATCCAGGACTCTTTCTCTTCTGGACTCACAGCCAGGAAGATCAGATTTGGTGCCTACAAAAGAGGGAATTCAGGAACTCACACAGACAGGCCCTGGCCAGTGTGAGGCCTACAGCCTCTGCAGAAAAGGCAAAGCAGAGCTGAACCTCCAGCCTTGTCTGTCCCACACAGCAAACCCCAGGACCATCTACATCCCTCCGTTCCCTGCATCCCCCAGGACCATCCACATCCCTGCGCACCCCTGGAGCCAGTGGCTTTTGGGCTGGCTGCATCTGGGCAAGCCCCACATACCGTGTTTCCAGGCTGCCTGGAGTGGGCGAGGGTAAATTTGCTGTGGTTCTTTTTGCTTCTACTTTTGGACTTCCGGAGCTCTTCACATTTCTCGTAGTCACTCAGGTCAAACATTTCCTGTATGTTTTTTTCATCTTTTACCTGCAAAACAGCAAGAAAATTAGAACTTTGGAGATTTCAGACTCGGCTGCTCCAGCCAGCAGGATTTCAACACGAGGGTTTTGACTTGTCTCTTCTGGAATGAGGGAGCATATTTAAAAGGATAGCAAGAAAACCACACTTCGCCAGATTAATTCCTGCCTCTTCTACCCTCAGAGTTACTGGTGTCAGGCAGAACGGTATCGCAGGTGTGATCAGACACAGCATTCCTCTGCTTGTGGACCCTCAAAATGTGCAGGATTTACTCCAGCCACAAGGAGAGGGCCCTGTGTGCTGGGAGGGGGCTAGGGTGGAGGTGCGAGGTGTGGAAGAAGGCGGACTCTTGTCTCTGGTTCTAAGGGACAATTATTCTCTGTAGACAGCGGAGCAAGAGGTGGAGTGATAAGGATTTGCACTTCCTATTCTTTACCCTGTGCTGGCAGCTGGCTCCGGGGGAAGCACGGCCAGGCCCATAGTGTGGACATGACACTGAGCCCCAGCCCTGGAAGGGGGCTGTGGGCAGAACCCACCACCCAGGGCAAGGGCTGCTGGGCTGTCACAAGGCTCTCGGTGTCCTTTACAGAGTCCTTGAGTGATCACTTTTACAAGATCTCCCATTTTCCAGGTCTGTTCCCCAACACGCTGCACTGCCACAGTGTGACAGGTCCATGGGGACGGATCAGTGTCACAGAGGCTCAGATTAAAGACAGAGCTTGCACAGCGTCACTGAGGCTGTGGCTGTACTGGGGGACAGGCAGGCATCTAGGGGCACGTAGGGGTCTGGATGCTGAACCCCTGATGGTGCCATCCCTCAGGGAAACTTGGAGCAAAAGGGGAATGACAAAGCTGTCTGCACCCTTCCCCGTCATCGCCCTCCTAATGCACCATCCTCAATCCCACTCCTACAGCAGGGAAGCTCTGCTCTTTCATGGTAAACACGAAGAATTGGGAAACTGGGGTGGGAGACAACTCAGGTTTGCATGTCTGTTACAGAAGCTGCAGCAGGCTCAAATCCGCGTCCATCTGCTTAATCCGACTCCAGCCAGTCATGCCAGGCTGCATCAGCAGCAGTGGAGGGTGTGTAACTCAGGTGCTGGGAAGGCAGATGGTGGTGAGGTCTGAGCCCTTGGATTTCCTGAAAGGACTCCACCCCATTTCATACATTTCCTCCACAGTTTTGGGAAGCGCTGAAGGAACTCCACATGATTCTTCCATACAATTTAATCAAAGAGGGTGACTAAACTGGCTTCCTAACCAGGGGCATGGATAAACTGACCATCTGGCCCTGCCTGATGACAGCAGTTCCCCTCTATCCTTCATCCTTGAGCTCCTGAATGTGTCCCAGGATCCACAGGACAATCAGTGGCACTGCCATACCTGATGGCCCAGAGCTGGTTCCTGCTTGTGACACATCCCCTGTTGTCTGGGTGTGATAACAGAGACTGTCTGGCCTCACATCCTCCCTACACGCTGCTAATCGGCTTTGATCTCTTCCCACTCCCATCCTACAATCCACCTCTTTCCAAGAATCTCATCTGAACTGTGCCCGACTCATTTGCAGCAGGAAAAGCCGATCCCCCTCCGAGCCCCCAGCTGTGCTCTGCAGCTGAGACCAGAGCCCTCGCTCCAGATGTTTGCTCATGTGGGTCACTGGGGCTTCCCCAGCCCTCCCTTTCCTCCGCAGAGCTCGCACAGCTGGGACTCAACCTCCTTCCTCCAGGAGTATCCCCAGGAGGCTGCAGGACAGAGCAGGTGTCTTCGGTTCAGACAAACACCCTGCAGGTGCAGCTTGTCCTTTAAACGCCCCGAATGACACGAGCCAGGGCTCTGACACTGCACTCGGACAGGCTGCGGGGGTCCTGTCCCTGTGTGTGACCCCTTATAAAACACTTTAAACTGGGAAGAAGCAACATCCACGGTGGGATTCCTGGGGGAAGAGGGTCAGCAGCAGCCTGGAGTAGGTGGCTGTGGTGGCACAGAAATTCCAGGGGGCACGGGAAGAAGAGTGGGTGTCTCACAAGGGGTATGGCCAGCTGAGCCCCCTCTCATGCTCATGTAACAGAGCAGTCAGTGTGTAGAGAGAGAAACTAGACAGAAGTAAGGTGAAAGGCAACTCCAGAGGCACTTGCCAACTCTTTTGTCCTTTGTGGGAGCCTCCTGAGGCCAAAAGGAGGGAGGTGGCGGCATGAGAGGCAGCTCAGAGCAGCCTCAGAGGTAGGAGAGGCCGAGGACAGTCATGCAGGTCATTCTACATGAAAACAGGACAAAACCAAGTCCCTGAGGAGCCACAGACCTTCTGGGACCATGCGGCCAACAGAGCTGAAATCCCAGCCACTGTGACAGTTGCAGGTGGGCAACAAACCTGCAGGGTGTCACCTCCTCCCTCCTCTCAGTGAGACAGAGTCCATGCAAATCAAACCTCCCAGGTTTCTCCAAAGAGGATTTGGCTGGATGTGTCCCAGCACACGGGCAGTGCACAGGAGGAACAGGGTAGGTGTATCAGTTCTCAGTAGGGAAGGGATGAAGCAAGAGGCTGATGGTTGATTTTGGCAAAAAGTTTCCAGCAGGTCTTCCTTCCCCACAGCTGCCAAGGGCTTAAGAATTGAGGGATCTGAGGGCCTCACTGGCAGGTGGGTGCTGCTCTCCGTGCCCCGTGGGGAGCTCGGGGTTGGAAGGATGAAGGTGAATCAATCCCAGCAGGTGCTGCCCTGGCTGTCTGCTGGCATTGCTGTTGATTTGTACCCATTCAAAGCAGGCAAAACAACCTTGCCCTGCGGTTCCACCTGGCTCCTACCTGCAGCCAGGTGAGGGAAGGGAAACTGAGGCACAGAAAATGAATCAGAGGCATCCCTCATCCCTACAGCAGGGAAAATTCCTCTGCGTCCGTGAGATCACGCAGCCCCTCACCCCTGGCAGCTGCCCCTGCTCAGGGTTGTCACTGCCTGTGCCAAGGCTGACGCTGCTGATGCTGCTCGGATCCGAGGAGAGGAGCTGCATTCCTTGCACTCCTTCCCTCTGCTCGGATCCGAGGAGAGGAGCTGCATTCCTTGCACTCCTTCCCTCTCAGCTGCTGCCGGCCCCCAGGGGCACCCTGCACTCCCTGTGCCCTGAGATGTGAGGGGCTGTGGGCACGTAATGGATCAGAGCACCGGCCATGGCACCCAAATCCCCTGCCCAGGGGGTCACGGCTGTTTGTGCTTCCAAAGGGCTGCTCCCCATAGGAAGGCTCGTTGCAGCACGCTGGCAGCGGGAGGGTCTCTGACCTGGATTAATTAACCACCCGTGGGTGTCTCACGGCTGAGAGTTTGAATTTCCTCACCAAGCTGAGACCTGCAGTGACTCCAAACCTCCTGGACCCGGGTCAGGGCTGTGTTTTGGGGCCAAACCGTGCACGGAGGGGCAGGGTAGGTGCTCAGTCACACCACTCTGGGATGTTTGGTGATGACTTGCTTGAGCAGTTCCCTGCCACAATGGGACACGGAAAAATGCGGAAGGGACAGAAGATCACAAGACACCCAGTGTAAGGCACCCAGGGGACACTCAGGAGGCCACAGTGTGGCTCAGGATGTAACCAGAAACCTCCAGACTCTCACTGCAGCCAAATAACCAAACATGGGCAGTTTTGGGACAGACAGTTCCCCTTGCAGGCTGCAAATGAGGTTTCACTTCCTCCAGCTGAGCAGCTCTACTTCAGCAAGGGAAAGAACTTCCCGCAGACCTGGCTGATGCCAGGCTGTCACTGGGACAGGGATGCACATGCCTGTGAGGAACACTGTCCAGTCCTTGTCACGGCCACGTCACTGCCCTTAGCTGATGAGGGGATGGTGGCCGGACGTGGCTGCTTCAGTCCCTTCTCCAAAGAGTCACCACCAAGGCTACCAGAGACACAGTTCCCCCAGAATCACTGAAATCGGACATGGTTTTGGAGGAACCTGAGAGCTCATCTAATTCATGGCAGGGACACCTTCCACAAGCCCAGGTTGCTCCGAGCCCCATCCAACCAGGCCTTGGACACTTCCAGGGATGGAACAGCCACAGCTTCTCCGGGCAGCCCGCGCCAGGGCCTCCCCACCCTCCGAGGGAAGAATTCCTCCCCAAAAATCCCACTGTGCTCCGTACAGCGCTCACAGAGGGCAAACACCCCGTGGAGCATCAGAGAACCGAGTATGCAAACACACCCCCAAGCCCCCTGCACGGCCGTGCCGAGGTGGAACCGAGGAGCAGCACCTCCTCGAGTGCTCTTGTGCTGATTGAGCCGATTTGCCTTTGGTGGCAAACAAGGGAATGCTCAAGAGAAGCGTTTCCTCATCCCCTTCATCAGCCGGGCTCGAGCTGTCCGGCAGCCCCCGGTTTCCTGCGAGGAAGTGCCCAGCCCGGCTGTGTCAGCTCGGCCGCTGCTCCCCGGCACAGGCAGGGACAAAGCTGGGCCCGGAACAGGGAACAATTCCCAGAAATGTGCCTGGGGGAGGGACCATGGTGAGGAGAGCGAGGGGAAAGAATGCAAGAGTGAGCTAAGAAGGTGGTGGTGCGCTCAGCAGAGCTCAGCCCGCTGCAGCTCATCTCTACAGAGCTGGTTTTGGCCAATGACCAAACGCTGAATAACCAAGGATTTTGGCGTGAGTTCACGGAGTTCAGCAACCGCAGGGGAGCGGCGTGAGCGCGGCTGGAACCTCAAGCTCCCATTTCGGGAGGTGTCAGACAAGTCCCACGGCTTTCAAACGACAGCTCTCAAACACCCTGTTAGGTATTTAACATCAGCTGGGCTGAAAAACTACATTTCCTCTCCTTACAGACTTGGCTTTGCCAGGGAGAAGCCCAAGCTCCTATCGGGCATTCCCAAATTCTGACAAAACTGAATGATCAGGGCTGTTCTCTGACCTGCAAGCCCAGTCCTAGACAGACAACTGGAAAAGCACACAGATTCCCAGGAGGAATCAGCGTGGATATTGATGGGATTTCGTTAGTCTGAATTTTGGAAATCTCCCCATTCCAGACCTCAGCCCATGCTCAGCTCCAAGCAGTTCTATTCCGTGGTCTCTTCGTGCAGCATCAACACCTGCCCCTAGCCAAGATAATTCCCCAGGGATCCCGGTGTGGAGCAGACAATTCCCCTTCCCCACGTGCCCTGGGGAGATGGGATTCATTGCCCTGCTTCCCAGGTGGAGAAATTCAGGCAAAAGTAAATAAATGTCTGGTTATAACTCATTTAATAAGCACATGGCAGAGCCAAGGAGCTTCCAGGAGCCTTGGGATTTAACCCTTTCTGCTCTGAGATGGTGGGGAGGGCTGGGAATGTGGCTTCACCTGCAGAAGCACCTCTGGAGCAGCTGCTGAGCACGAGACAAGCTGCCAGGGAACAGCAGGAGAAGGAGAGCTTGGAGCCACACGTGGGCCTTCCCTGGGGCCTTGGAGGGGTGCTGACTTTGCTGTGTTGATGCTCTGGTTGGCACCAAACCCTGCAGCACACATTCTGAGCCCCTGTGAGCAGGAACCCCGCGGGATTCCCTACGGTGAGAGCCCCAGGATGCCAGACCCCCTGACCCCGGTGTGTTCCTCTGTGCCACGGAGTCACCTCAGTGCACACCAGCACCACATTGCCACCTCCACGGCCAGCACAGAGTCACCTGAGCGCACACCAGCTCCAGATGTCACCTCTGTGACCGCATCTCTGCCGGCCACACTTTCTTCCATATAAAGCCTCAGCAGCGGCTGCTGCATGTTATTTATGGTCCCTCACACACACACGGAGCCTGGGGGCTGCCTCAGGCCCAGCTGTGAGTTTTTTCCCCCTACAAAACGCAAACACAAGAGCTTCTTGTCCGGAACAGGCCCCTCCAGCCTCATCCCTCTCTTGGGCTCCCAGCACACCTGGATTTGATCTGTAGCTACCTGGCCATCTCTTGCCTGTTCCTGTGTTTCTCTCTGGCTCTGGAGCAGCCAGGAGGTTGATGGGATCAAGCTCTGGAATGCCGGCAAGCAGCTCAGCATGACCTGGGCATCCAGGCCACTTTTTAGGCCATTTCTCTGTTATAACAAGCCCTGACCCTCTGCCTGTGCTATGTCCATGGCTCAACCAGCCTTAAATCAAATTGTGCCTTCCTCTCCCCAGAGCCAGGCCAGGCAGCCGGGCATCCAACCACGCTCTGTCAGGAAATTACCTCCAGTGAGGGGGGAAACCCAGAGAGACCAGGATTTTCTCCCAAATTCCCTGAGCTGGAGCAACGCCATCCCTTCTGCGGGCACCACTCTGCCCCAGTGCAGCTCTGGGATGTCACAGGGGATAGGAAGGAGGAGGGCTCTGGCCTGGGGAGTTCTCCCTGATGGATTTATGGAGACAAACAGCACAGGGTGGAGGCCGTGCAAGGACAGCCAGGTGCTGGCTCAGCCTGACAGTCACATCCGATTACCTCCAGTGTCAACACCACGTTAAACCCCAAAGCCCAGCGAGGAGATGAGGGGCAGCGGAGGGGCCACGTGTTACAACAGGATGTCGATCCGGGGTGAAATTTCCCCGTTTTCCTCTTGGCACGAGGGAAAAACACAAGAGATCGACCTGTAAAATGGCTCGATTCCAGTTGCGAGAGTGGAGTTATTTCCAGATAGAGAGCGAGCAGATGGGAACAAGGCAGTGCTGGGCTCAAGGACGGAGGACAGGCACAGAAGGGAGCCGGCATTGCTTGTCGCCGCGGCGGAAAGAGGGCTTTAACTCTCGCTAAGTGAATCCTTTCGTGTCTCCACGCTGGGAAAATGTCTCCCCAGCAGAGCTGTCTGGGAGAATCGCTGCTCAGAGCCGGCACCGACGCCGGGTCCCGCCGGCGCCAGCCCGGGGACAAGAGAAGCCCCCCCAGGAACCCCCCGGGCCCGGCTGGCGCTGGAGGGGCGCTGGGAAGGGCCGGGGCTGCGTCTTTCATATGCAAAGGGAGGAAGGGGGGGATGGGAAAGGAAACTGAAACCGATCCTACCTCCTTCTCCGAGATGTAAAGCTGATCTCCCTTCAGAACCACATAACGGTTTTTCCAGATTTCCCTAAAAATGCCTTTCCCGCAGAATTTCCGCACCCAGCCGACCTTCTCCGGCTGCGCAGGTTGCTGGTTTCCATCCTGGTGCCCCTAACACAAAGCGAGAGGGAAAGAAACGGGGGGAAAAACGGGATTATCCTTGATTTTACACTCCTTTTCTTCCCCCCCTTCCCTCTTTGCCCAACTTTTGTCTCCCCCTCCCTCTGGCCCCTCTCTCCGCCGACGCCGGGGCCGAGTCCTTCCCCGGGGTCACTCCACGGGGATTTTTTTTGTGCTGCGGACACGAAGCAGCATCGGGAGGACGCTGCGAGGAGCGGGCAGGGTTCCCCTCCGCGGTTATATAAGACAGGCCGGTGTCTCCATCGCCTCATCCAAGGGGCATTTACCCATGGAAAAGGGGGACAGCAGGGGGATGGGCGGAATTTGAACCAGCTGGGTTCTCTCACTGCGGTGAAAATTGCATTTCGGAGCTTTTTTTTTTTATGAGCGATTAATCCGAGAGGTGAAATCTATGGTTGGCTTATATCAGGGACGCCTCTGTAGGCAGCGATGATGGGATCGCTGGGTGCAGCACACACACAGCACGGCGAAGAGCGACGGATTTGATGGTGCCTCCGGATTTTATCGTTTCCTTGTGTTCCAAGATGAAAACTGCCTGCCTACATCGCCCAGTGTCTGTGGCGGCTGCGGGAGGCAGGAGGGGCGCCGGGCCGGCCGCAGGGTTTGGGTCTCTTCGGGATCTCCTTGGGGGTGGGGGGTCTCTGCTCTTTTTGCGGGGGGGGGAGAACAGAGGCGAAGCCTCCAAGAGACAACCCCCCCCCTTCCCCAAACCACCCAGGAGCCTCCCTCACCCTGCCTTACCCCGCCGCGCAACCGAGTCTCTACTCACCCTCTTCGCAGAATTATTTTTTTTCATCGTTCCTCGCTACTACGCTCGGAGGCGATTCGCGGCGGGCGGTGGCAGAGGGGCTCCCGCGGGCGGGGTAAGGGCCGGGGGGGGAACACCCGGCGATCCNGCTCGCCCGGTGTGTCCAGCCGCGTTCCCGGCGGGTGTCATGGGTCACCGGGAAACTTCCTAGGAGAGGGAAAAGCAGCCGGGTGGCACTGGGAGGGTTTTCTGCCCTAAAGGTGTTCGGGAGTGTGAAGGAATCCCTCTGGAGAGAGGAGCTGGGAGGTTTCCTGGGGAGGGGGTTGGGGGAAGGGGTCGCTTCCAGCACGGAGGGTCTGACAGTCAGGATTCAGCTGGATTCAAAGCATGGCTTCCAAAAGTGAGGAGACACTCGGCTTCCTAAAAACCACCCTTTTTTGGCTGGTTTTGTCTGTCTCCTTCATGTCCTGCAAGTCCAGGACAGTCTGAGTGTGGGACTGAGGTCACGGATGGGATTTATGGATTAGAAATGGGTGAGGTAGATGGAAAAGTTGAGAAAGAAGAAAATGATTCTGTCCAGAAATTGATTGATCCATCATCCATCAGTGGATCAGCTTTCCAATGACAGTGTCCATCCCATTCCAGCTTTACAGTCCATCCCATCACTGGACAACATTCCCCACCCCTGATTTCAAGTTGTAGTTTCACCCCTGTACTCTGGAATGAATGCACGCAGAGTCCTAGGGATGTACTTGGATTATGGAGTGTTTCCTGAGCTTCTGTGAGTGTTTGTATCCCATTCTGAGCATTGACATTTTTTGCCATGAGCTGTGGATGCACTGGATATCTGAGAATACTTGGGACAGACACAAGTCACTCTCTACACCAAATCCAGGGATTGCCTTTTTGTCCTGTGCCTGTGCAACCCTGAACTCCGTGAGGCCCAGGACCAGGATTTGCCATCTCCGTGCCTCAGCTTCCCCTTTTACCCCACGTGGCCAAAGCTTGGTCCAGGCAGAGGGACAGAGGGACGGATGAGCCACGCCGGCTGCCCAGAGCCCCCGGTGTATCCCCGGGACACCGCAGAACCTGCCAGTTTCTTTAATGACATTTTGCCTACCAACCAGACTTGTCCTTCCTCACATCCCGTTTTTGGTGGCCAGGGCCTGCAGAGCACCGGCTGATGGCCAATACCAGATGGCAACAGTGCTGGTGGCAGCAGGACAGCTCTGTCCTGTCCTTTGGATCCAGGGCCCACGCTCTTCCCAAACGTCCTCTGGTGCCAGGGAAGTTGCCCCGAAAGCACAGCAGGTAACGCACCTGCACACTCCTCCCCATCCCTTAGGGAGCAGGAATTCAGCTGCAGTTGGAATCCTCGGGCTGTTCTGACAGTGCGACAGTGAGTCATGCTGTGAAGGATGTGACCAATGATTCAGAGCTGGAAACATCAACAATTCTACATGGAAGGAAGGAGATGGGAGGGAACCCGTCTCCCATTTCTGTACCAGTAACAGGCGGCTGCGCTTCCAGCAGTGAGGCTGACCCTGCAGGCTGCTCACCAGGGGGACAGGTGACACGGTCTGTGCAGCTTCTCATCCCTATCCCTGCGGGCAGAGTGAAAAGCCCCCCCAAGGTGTCTTTGCGTCTCTCCTTATGCTCATATGGCCCCTTTGCTACCCCTGGCCCTGATGCTGTAGCTGCTCCTTGTGCTGATCCATAATAAACAGTTGCAAAATTGCGTTTTCTTGCAGAGCAGATCAGCAAACTCTCGGTTTATTTACATATTTAACACCCCACATACAGCATTTTGCCTCTGGATATCAAGTGTGAAGCTGCTGCCTGGAAGGTGAGCGGAGTTGAATTAGGACACACGCTTTTCTGTGTCTCTGACGATAATTACAGCGTTGGTGTCTGGGAAAGGGGCTGCTGGAGGGGGCAGGTGGCTGCCCAGCATCCTCTGACTGCTGTGACTCAGCTCCCCTCTGTTGGGGTCTCAGGGTGTCAGAGACTTGAGCCACCTCTACGGGGGAATTAATTTGTGGCTCTGCCTGTCCCAACAGAACCCAAAATTCACTGTACAGGTGCCCACCCAGTTCCATGCCTAGCTGGGGGCAGAGAACCTCCCCAGCACTGGTTGTGTTCTCCCCTCTCTTCCCCCAAGAGCTGCCCAGGACCCCCAGGGCCAGGTCCTCTCCTCCCTGCAGGGCTTTGCTCTGTCCCACATCAATGGGACTTAGTTGTGATGCCAAGATAATTCCCAGGGATTTAGGAGCTCATTTCATTTGATCTGGCTTGTTAATTCCCAATCAAGTGCTGATTAGAGGCCGGGGAGCAGAGCTGGAAACGCACTGACAGGTTCTTTGGTGTGGTCCTGGAGGGGAGCAAAAGCTCTGGAGGAGGTTCAGGCTATAACTGCACCTTGTGGCATTGGGAAAGGGAAAGTGGGAATCATCTAGCAGACAGATTCGGCCAAAGTGGGGGATTTAATAGGATTCAACATATACAGACAACAGAGCAAAGGGCTCCTGTGCCCACCAGCCACACCCCCACAGCGGCTCCCCCGGCATGGGGCAGCGTCGCTGGCTTCCTCATCCGGTGTGTCCTGGTACGGAGCCAGGAGCTGCAGGGATTCCAGGGCTTTCCCAGGCTCTCCTCAGGTGGCAGTCCCAGTCCTGGAGCTCTTTGTGAGGGCACAAGCAGGAGCTGCAGTGGGGGCACATCCTTGCCGCTGGGCTAGTGCCAGCTCCAGCATTCGCTGCTGTTCTGAGCGCGGAGGGGAAGCTCCGTCTGCAGAGCAGAACATCCTGCTCTGCTCTGCTCTGGGAAAGCTCTGACCATGCAAAGAAATACTCATTCCTTCAGGATTCACCGTCGGCTGCTGGACCTTGGTGGGACTTGGGAGCTGTCAGTGCTTCGACCGCGGAATCCTGCGGCTGTCACCTCCTCCAGGAAGCTGCCGGGAAAGGTTCAGGTCAGTGGAACAAGGCCCAGAGCTCTGCTCATGGCACCCTGATGCTTGTCCCAGAGGTGTCCAAGGCCAGAGGGGCTGTGACTGTCCCCAGCACAAGCCTCAGGCCCGCTGGCATCACACACCCACGGCTGGGGGCAGCTCCCAAAGCCAGGAACGCTCCCAGCTGGAAGGATGCTCTCGGAGCATGGTTCCTCTGGCAATGAGACACCACGGCCATTCCCAGGCTGACTCATCCCTCAGTGTGCTGATCAGGTGATCTCGACAGCAATGCTTTAAAAAAACACCCCAAAAAGATAAAGAAATACAAACCAAGATATGCCACAAATCCGACAGAAACGGGATTCCCCTAAACTGGGGCTGGAGCAGCTCTTTCTGCCCAGGTTGTGGATCTTGAGGGTTTTGAAAAATAGCAAAACCCTAAAATCCCCTGCAAAACCCCACAGCAACACCCAGCTCTGAGTCCCATTGGACACAGCTGGGAAGGGGCACAGCCAGGGGACTGCCCACAACTCTGGCACAGGCTCTGGCACCTGGCTTCGTGTTCCAGCCTGATCTCTCCCTCCTCCAGGTTATTTTTAGGCACTAGAACCAGGTAGAACTGAGCTCTGGCAAGGAATGACTGGTGTTTTTTGGGTCTCCTGGTTCTGTGCTGTCTGGAGCAGGTTGTGCCTGTGACCAGTGACACCTCAGGGTCCCCTGGCATGGCCTCTCTGAGCACATTCCCAGTCTGGAGTGACTGAAGGCGAGAGCCAAACTCCCACCTGCCCTCCAGGGATGAGCTGCACCACAGCACAAACCCCTCCTTGGTGAGGCTGCTGTTCCAAGGACCCTGCAGATCTTGCAGGAACAGGTGAGGACCCAGCACAGGCATCTGCAGGTACCTCCACAGCTGCTCCACCCAACCAGGACCTGGAGATGGAACTCCCAGGAGAAACTGAACCTTGTGCAGTGAGAGGAGGGTCCCCAGGAGGATCTGGTGCCGCCACTGCAGCCGTAACTGGGTAACTGGGTCAGGCCCCACATCCTGGGATTAGTCCCAGCAGGTTCGTGCTCAACCTGCCCAGGATGAGTCAGCCCCAGCACCAGATGTTCCTGGCAAACCTTTTTATCCGCTTATCGATCCTTTGTAACCCTTTCTCCTCCAAACCCTGCGGAATTGCACTGGAATCCCGAGGAGCAGAGCTGATGCTCCGTGCTTTGGGCCACCCCTCTGGGCCCACAGATGTTGGTCCAGGTTCCAGCAGGGAGTAAGAACAATGGAACCAGGATTAGGTGCTTACATGGCTGCTCGGCGCATTAACACCCAAATCCCCTTGTTTCTGGTGACATATCTGCCCTAATCCCGCGGGAATCAGCAAGGCCGTGGATTATGTGAGGGGTTGGAACACGCTAAAACCTGGCTGTCCTCGCATCAGACACCTCATGGATGTGCTGAGATGTCCCTGATCCTAGGGCACTGCTGGAATCGTGGATAACAGTGCACAGGAGACAGTTTTATTGTCCTTCCATCCTCAGGGAAACCTTATCCAAGGGAAAATGGATCGCTTGGGGGAGGGCTGTTCCAGAGCAGGCCCATTGCTGTCCTCCCCAGGCAGGACCTGGCCACAGCCAGCCCTTCCAAAGCACTAGCCTTTTGTTTTGTTTTGTTTTTGGTTTTTTTTTCCCCCACTTCATTCTTTGAAATGCAAATTTGGATACAGAATCCCAGTTTTTCTGTAAATAATTCAGGGACTGCACAGCAGCAGTGCTCAAACCAGCCCAGGTGGCTCCTAGCAGCACCAATCCAAGTGGAACCAATGATGGAGCTGCAGATCCTGAGCTTCAGCAGCAGCTCAGGATTCTCCCACCATCCCCACACTGAGCACTCGGAATCTGGAGAGAATTCCTGCTCTCCTGCCTGGTCAGCAACAAGCTGTGCCGATGGGAAGCAATTCCCACTGTGGCCTCAATTCTTTCCTGTGCCCAAAGTGAGTAATTTGGGTCCAGGAAAAGTTATTTGTATTTATAAACCAAACACTTCCCACCGGGAATTCCATACTGACAGGAATCTTTGCCCACCTTCAGCAAAACAGCTGCAGGTTCATTCAGTGCTGATTCCCATGTGCTGCTCTGGCTTCCCAGTGTTATGAACTAGAAAAACTCTCCGGAAAACTCTACCTGCCTTGCCCTTGAACTCATGGAAATGCAAGTTAAACTTCCAGCTCAGGGATGTGTCCCTGAGCCACCACGAGCAGAGCTGGACACCCATTTCCATGTGGGGATCCCACAGGCATCTCAAATTCCTGCTGTGCCAGGCAGGATCAGCAGAGAGGTGGATTTTACCTCCTGGTGTTGTGGATGGTGGTCCCACCCAGGACGATGCGGACACCCGGGTTGGAGCGGTTCAGGTTGAACACAGCCAGAGCCTCCTCGTAGGTGGCCCCTCCGATGAGGAACACGATAATGTCCTGAGGCCTGGGATAAAGGCACAAATCATGGAATGGTTTGGGTGGAAGGGACCTAAAAGCTCATCTCGTTCACTGCAGGAACACCTTCCAGGTGGATCCAAGCCCTGTCCAAGCTGGCCTTGGACACTGGGATGGAGAAGCCACAAATGTTGAGCTGGGCTCAGACAAAGGCAAGGATAAATCCTGTACCTCGGAGGCAGTCATCCATGATCCAGAGGGCACCTCCTCCAGACCCTCCCTCATCCCTGTGACATGCCGGGCTCAGAGCTGAAAACAACCCACTGAACGCCCCAAAACCTCTCCTCTCCTGAACTTCCACCCAGAGCCCTGAGCAGCCTCCAGCAGCACCACCCCGATCCCTGTGGATCCACAGGCCCATGTTTAATGCATGATCTGCTGGGGCTGGGAAATCAGGATCGATTCCGGAGTCAGGCAAGGACACGGAGCTCCCAGGCTCGGGGCAGCTCGCGCATGACTGATCAGGAACCGCCAGGATTTGTGCCTCAGTTCACCTGAGGGGACATTTCCCAGCCAGCAGGGAAATGTGGGATGGTAGAGAGAAGCCAAGCAAGAGGAAGGGGGGAAAGGAGGGAAGCACCTTCCTCCAGAGCCAGCTCTGATGAGCGAGGGCTTCATCCTTCACCTGAGCCTCCCCATGGGAATGGCACATCTGAGCCAGCAAGGCAAGCCAGGATGAGACACATCCCAGTCCTGGGAGCCTGCTCCAGGGAACATTCTTGGGGATACGGGACCTCCACATCCAAGAGATTTCTGTGCCAAGCCCAGTTATGTTTGTCATCAGTCCAACCCCGCTGTGGGGACAGCGCCAGGGACACCAGGGATGTCCCAGTGCCAGCCGGTGTGTGCCAGTGCAGGCTCTGCCCCAAAGGCCCCATGTACCTGTCCCGGAGTGTGTTGGGGCCCAGGTAGGGATACTGGCTGTCCTTGAGCTTTCCCTTGATGAGCTGGTCCAGGGTTTCCTGGAGCAGGGGCTGGTGCTGGGTGTACACGTTCTCGATGCCCTGCAGCCGGAGAGAAGCTCTTTAGGAAGCAAGGAAGGAGGATCAGCAGAGGCACGGCAGGAACTCCCCCTGAATTTCAGATTGAGAAGCTCTCCAGCAGCTCACTCTCGTTGTTCTCAGTGGAATCAGGCCGTGAAGCCACTGCCCTCTCTGTGAAACCCCAGTCCTGAGCCAGCCGCTCACAGCATTCCTGCCAGCCCTGCTCTTCCTCTGGGCTGCAGTTTTGGTTGGGCCTGTCCCCGTTTCCCCAAGGCGGCTGGGTACCTTCAGGCCTTTGAGGAACTGCTTGGTGATGGCCACAGCATCCTTGGGGCTGAACAGGTCACTGCCTCGGGCCCGCTTCCCTCCATACTCCACCACGGCAGACACCAGCTGTGCAGGGAGAGGACAGGAGCCCTGTCAGCCTGGGAGTCACTGCAGACACCTCACGGAGGCGTGGGACGGGGACGAGGAGCCACCGAGGTGATCCCAATGGAGCTGCACGTGGAGCTGAGGGGGCAGAGCAGCAGCACCCCCACACCCCCCAGCCCGACCACGACCCTCCTGCTTGAGGAGAGGTTTCATCTCCATCGCCTGCGGCGGCGACATCAGCTCCTCCACACGAGGTGACATCATCCCGCTCCTCCACCTCCTCCCCAGCTGCTCCTGGCACTGCTGCCTGTTCTGTTCCCTCCCTGCCAGCTCCTCTCCATGCCCAGCCCTTCAGTGCAGCCACTGCCTGTGCTGCACAAGCTGGGGGAAGTGAGGGAGGAAAAGTAGAGAGGAAGCACTTCCCAGGCCCGTGTACGTGCTACGCTCCCCTCCCAGCAGGCTCCTGCCATCCCTTCGTTTTTAAATTCTTCACAATATCACAGAATCACAGACTAGACAGGAGTGGAAGGCACCTCTGGAGTCCAAGCCCCAACATCACTGATTTAGGACATGGAAACCGAGTCACTTATTTAAAACACCTTTTGAAAGCCACACCCACAGGTCCCAGCCGAACTCAAGAGCTCTGTGCAACAGCCCTGGGCTGATCTGGACCAGGCAGGTTTCACCCCAAAGAGCAGCGATTCCCTCATGCTGGGGGACATCAGGGCTGTCCCCATCCTGCCCCACCCCGGGGTTACCTTGTGGGACCAGCCCCACCCCTGGGTCACCCTGCAGGACCTGCCCCACCCCGGGGTCACCCTGCAGGACCTGCCTCACCCCGGGTTACCTTGCGGTACCTGTCGCCGCCGCCGCGGCCGCGCAGCTCCTCCAGCAGCGCCGGGAGGCCGCTGCTGCCGTGGCGCTCGTAGCGCAGCGCGTAGAGCATCACCAAGCGCGCCGCGTCCAGCTCCGACACCCGCGGGCTCTGCAGCAGCCGCCGCACGCTCTGCGGGACACACGGGCACCTCAGGGACACGGGGCCACACCTGGATGCTCCCCGCAGCCTGAGGGACACAGAGGCGGGCTGCCTTCACCGGTGTCCCGCCGGTCATTTATCAGTCACTTATCACTGTCACTTATCAGACTGGTTTCGCTGGTGCCCAGCAACAACATCGCGCCACAGGAGCAACGCAAGAGGATGCAGCTGTGGCATAAACCCCACAGCCAGGCTCCTCAGGTGTTCCACAGGTGGGTTTGCTGCAGTACAAGTTGGTTTTGGGTCTTTCCAGCGAGCTGGGAATTCAGAGCCCACCTCGAACGGGTCGCTGCAGAAGGGGGAAGTTGTGCACAGGCACTTTCAGACACCTCCAAGCTCTGCCTGGGTCTTTCCAGCTTGAGCAGAGCCACTCCACAAGTTCCACCACTATATTGGCTCCAAAAAAACCCCTCAGGCAATCCCTCCAGCTCCATTTCCTTTTTGGAAGGTGCGAGGTAGAGGCACCGATGTCTCGGCGAACCTTTGGAGGTGAGACGTGGGGGAACAAACTGCACGTTCGGAAGCAAAGGAGGGAAGGAATCAAAGCATGGAAAGAGAGATCCCAGCTACAGGGAAGAGCAGGGATCTGTTATCAGCCCTGATCTGCTGCTGGATTCACCACGCTGGCCCAGATGTTTGCTGGCATCAATTTGATTAATGCTGACTAGTGACAAAAACACAGCGTAAAATCCTGGCTGTGAGGAGGATCAAGAGGAATTTCACCACTCAAGGTCAGGAATTCACCTGTGAGGGGAGGGAGGTTCCTGTGCTGGCAGTGCCAGGACCAGCAGGAAGCAGAGAACAGAACAGCCATTGTCCATGGGAGGAGCTGGGATTCCAACCCTCCATTCAGCTCCCAGGGCTCATGCTCTGAGTCGGGGTTAATGAAAGCCCAGGGGAGGAAGAACCCAAATGTCCTGGACTGGGGGGCCCAAGGCCACCAGAGATCCAACAACCCCTGAAGTGACATCAGGGGAGAACAATTCCACCCTTATTCTGGGCTCTGGCTGCTGCTCCTTGTCCCATGGCCTTGCCCCTCTCACTGCCATTGGGAGCTGCAGCAGGGACAGCCCAGGGCAGGGTGGCTGCAGGGACAAAGATCCCAATTACAGGGGTTTCCATTTACTTCCAAGCTGCTGCATATCTTGCAGTGGACTCAGCTGCTGGAAATACAACAGGGCTCTTCAGGCACAGGGCTGGAAGAGGAAACTGAGGCAGCATTTCTGCTCTAAAACTGTGTAGAGCGGGACCAAGGTGACCCCAGGAACACCAGGATTCACCTGCCACCAGCTCTGGGCTACGTATATTCCATGAAAAATCACGGCTTATGGCGCAGGGAGGGAGCAGACTGGGAATATTTGACTTTTAAACTGCAACAACCTGAGCTGGAGACAGTGATACAGCAGGAGGACCTGAGAGGCTGCTTCCAGCAAACACATTTCTGGCTGCCTTCCCAGTTCCATATTCAGCCATGTAAATCCTGCCAGACACCGGCTATGGAATCCCATCCCTACACTCGCTGGGCCACAGGGAAGCACCAGGCCAGGGGATGGGAGCACATTCCACCTCTGGGGACAGTCCAGTGTTATCCCCTCGGCCCCTACCTGGAGTTCAGAGTCACAGAGGTGGGGAAGAAACTGATCTCAAACCTGCTGGAGATGCTTCTCCTCATTTCCCAGCCCCTCTGCTTCCCCAGTGCCATGGAAGGGTCTGTTAAATGTTGGGAATCCCCCTCCACTACTGAAAATCAGGGAATCATTTCTCAGAAGTGAGTGGCTGCTCCAATCCTGCTCTGAGCCAGCCCCATCCCAAAGCTGCTGCAGAACACCAGCCTGAATCCATCTGACTCTGCCAGACTCGGCTGCTATCATGGCACAAGAGGCCACGTTCAGCTGTCACTGAGGCTCTCTCCAGCTTTTCCAGGCCTCTCTGCCAAAGAAATCTTGGATCTAAGAGACTTTCCAGTGTTTTTTCTTAAAAAAAAAAATAGGTAAAGACAATTCCACGGATTCCAGCTCTTCTCTTGCCCAACAAACATCAGTTCCTGCGTGGCATCTGAGGTTGTTTTATCCTGGTGCCTGGCAGAAGCTGGCTGAATATAATGAAAGAATGTTGGACTGTGGGATGTAAGGACAGGATTTGCAAAGATGCTTCTCAAGCTGGTTATTAACGATGACTCATTCCCATCTGAGCCGAGCACTGAGGAACAATTCCACATCCAGTGTCCCTCCCTGCAGGGTATCCCCACACAGAGCTCCCACTGCCTCCCAGCATCAAATCCCTACTCCCAAGGGAGTGATGGGATGAAACCCCCCCGATGCAGAGCCAGGACGAGTACCTGGAGGGCGCTGGAATGGTCACTCTGGCAGGCCAGCTCCTGCTCCACCTCTGACACCTCCAGCAGGTTCCGCTCTGCCACGAGCCGCGACAGTTCCCCCACCACTGTCACGTGCTTGGACACCGTGCCTGACATCTTCTTGAACTGAGGGTAGTTCTCCACAAAGGCCTGTGATGGGAAACTGAGGCAGTAGGTGCTTCCAGGGGAAAGCAGGAGATAGAAGATGGGTGCAGCCAGCCATAAAATGTACAAATTCCCAGCAAGCCAAGCCCTGTGCAGGTGTGCAGAGGATCAGACACCTCAACCCCAAGAGCCCACAGGACTTCTCTCATTACCAGGAGATTTCTGGAAGGGATGCACTTCTTATTTACTCCTAACATTAAAGGATGGGGACACAGCTGGGATGGACTTTGTCTGTACCTTCATATCTGCGATGGACTCCAGCTTCTGCTGCTCCTTTGGCTTCCTCCTCTGGAAATCCTCCATCAGGTTCTTGATGTTGGTGCCAATCTCGGCAAAGTTCAGGTACATGTTCTGTGTGGAAAAAAAAACGGGAAACAGAGGGAAACTCACTTGAGAGAGTCTTGACCAAGGAAGAGCCGTGAGCAGCTGGGAGAAGGTGGCTCCAATCCCCCAAAATCTGCAGCAGGGNCTTCCAAGCTGCTGCATATCTTGCAGTGGACTCAGCTGCTGGAAATACAACAGGGCTCTTCAGGCACAGGGCTGGAAGAGGAAACTGAGGCAGCATTTCTGCTCTAAAACTGTGTAGAGCGGGACCAAGGTGACCCCAGGAACACCAGGATTCACCTGCCACCAGCTCTGGGCTACGTATATTCCATGAAAAATCACGGCTTATGGCGCAGGGAGGGAGCAGACTGGGAATATTTGACTTTTAAACTGCAACAACCTGAGCTGGAGACAGTGATACAGCAGGAGGACCTGAGAGGCTGCTTCCAGCAAACACATTTCTGGCTGCCTTCCCAGTTCCATATTCAGCCATGTAAATCCTGCCAGACACCGGCTATGGAATCCCATCCCTACACTCGCTGGGCCACAGGGAAGCACCAGGCCAGGGGATGGGAGCACATTCCACCTCTGGGGACAGTCCAGTGTTATCCCCTCGGCCCCTACCTGGAGTTCAGAGTCACAGAGGTGGGGAAGAAACTGATCTCAAACCTGCTGGAGATGCTTCTCCTCGTTTCCCAGCCCCTCTGCTTCCCCAGTGCCATGGAAGGGTCTGTTAAATGTTGGGAATCCCCCTCCACTACTGAAAATCAGGGAATCATTTCTCAGAAGTGAGTGGCTGCTCCAATCCTGCTCTGAGCCAGCCCCATCCCAAAGCTGCTGCAGAACACCAGCCTGAATCCATCTGACTCTGCCAGACTCGGCTGCTATCATGGCACAAGAGGCCACGTTCAGCTGTCACTGAGGCTCTCTCCAGCTTTTCCAGGCCTCTCTGCCAAAGAAATCTTGGATCTAAGAGACTTTCCAGTGTTTTTTCTTAAAAAAAAAAATAGGTAAAGACAATTCCACGGATTCCAGCTCTTCTCTTGCCCAACAAACATCAGTTCCTGCGTGGCATCTGAGGTTGTTTTATCCTGGTGCCTGGCAGAAGCTGGCTGAATATAATGAAAGAATGTTAGACTGTGGGATGTAAGGACAGGATTTGCAAAGATGCTTCTCAAGCTGGTTATTAACGATGACTCATTCCCATCTGAGCCGAGCACTGAGGAACAATTCCACATCCAGTGTCCCTCCCTGCAGGGTATCCCCACACAGAGCTCCCACTGCCTCCCAGCATCAAATCCCTACTCCCAAGGGAGTGATGGGATGAAACCCCCCCGATGCAGAGCCAGGACGAGTACCTGGAGGGCGCTGGAATGGTCACTCTGGCAGGCCAGCTCCTGCTCCACCTCTGACACCTCCAGCAGGTTCCGCTCTGCCACGAGCCGCGACAGTTCCCCCACCACTGTCACGTGCTTGGACACCGTGCCTGACATCTTCTTGAACTGAGGGTAGTTCTCCACAAAGGCCTGTGATGGGAAACTGAGGCAGTAGGTGCTTCCAGGGGAAAGCAGGAGATAGAAGATGGGTGCAGCCAGCCATAAAATGTACAAATTCCCAGCAAGCCAAGCCCTGTGCAGGTGTGCAGAGGATCAGACACCTCAACCCCAAGAGCCCACAGGACTTCTCTCATTACCAGGAGATTTCTGGAAGGGATGCACTTCTTATTTACTCCTAACATTAAAGGATGGGGACACAGCTGGGATGGACTTTGTCTGTACCTTCATATCCGCGATGGACTCCAGCTTCTGCTGCTCCTTTGGCTTCCTCCTCTGGAAATCCTCCATCAGGTTCTTGATGTTGGTGCCAATCTCGGCAAAGTTCAGGTACATGTTCTGTGTGGAAAAAAAAACGGGAAACAGAGGGAAACTCACTTGAGAGAGTCTTGACCAAGGAAGAGCCGTGAGCAGCTGGGAGAAGGTGGCTCCAATCCCCCAAAATCTGCAGCAGGGATTGAAATCAAACTACAAACAGGGCACGTCATCTCTCAGTCAGATGTCACTGGTGCTGCACAGACTGTCACATCCCCACCCTGAGGCTCAAAGCCATCGGGAAGCTCCTTTCCCGTGGCAAACCCCCAGATTTGGGTGCTGGTGAAGCCCCCCCCGGCACACCTACGTTGGCATAGAACTCGTCGTTCTCAGCTGACAGGACGACCTCCCGCAGGTCCTTGCTGATGCCCGGCACCCGGGACAGGTCGATGCGGTTGTTGTTGATCCCCAGCAGCTCGTGGACCATGGCCTGGTACGTCCACTGCCAGGGGACAAGAGGAAGGCAAAGGGGTGACCTTGTTGAGACACAGCTCTGGGAAATCAATGGACTTCAGCTGAACCCAGGACACGCAGCGGAGTCTGGGAGTGTGTCCCTCAAACCAGCCAGGACATTCCAATGAAAAGAAACATCCCTGGTAAATAATCAGATGGGGAGACAGTGCAGAGGGAAATCACCCCCTTCCAGGGCCATTCCAGAAGCACAGTATCATGGAATGGTTTGGGTTGGAAAGGACATTAAAGCCATCATGTTCATGGCAGGGACACCTCCCACCAGATCAGGAACTCCTGCAGGTACCTTCAAAAGAGACTGAAGAGGGATGGGGATTAACATTCCTGTTCCAACACCTCTGTTGGCCACCAAAACCCCCAGCTTTCTGGGAGGCCCAGGCAGGGAGAGGTCCCATAGTTCCACTGCAGAATTCCCTCCACTGGCAGGAGCATTTCTGCATATCAGGAGTTTCTATTTTTATCCTGAGAAGTCTCATAATAACCCAGAGAGAACAGTGACAGCTGATCGGAGCCTCGCCATGCCTAGCACTCCATTTACATCCCTGGGAATCTCTTTGGGATAGGAAATCCTGAAACAGCAGGATAACTCCCCATGCTGAGCACAGTCCTAAACACCACAAAGCAGGTGTGAGCTGGGCTGTGACAGCCACACCCCTCTGTGACACAGATGTCACCTCCGGCTCCTGCAGAACCGGTGTTACAGCAGCTCTGGGGCTGCCGACCCCACCCAGGTGCAGCTCCTGACCCACAGGTTCCAAGGGAACCCCACAGAAATGAAGGGAGACCAACAGATCCTGCCAGGACCTGCAGCACAGCATGGAACAAATAAATCCAACAGCTCCCAGCAAATCCAGCAGCCATTGATAACAGAGGGCAAGCCTGACAAACAACCCTTGAAAGAACCTGCAAAGTACTGGGGTTCCAGAAGCCACATGGAAGTGCCAGTGGCCCTGTTTTCCAGGGTGCTGGGTCCATCTGCCACTGAAGCCAGCACAAACAACCCCCACTCAGGTCTGGAAAACCTAGCCAGGGGATAAAAGAGGGATTTTGCAGGGATTGGGGGTGGGAAGCAACACTCTTCTCTCCTACATCCAACCCGTGACCTGCTGGGATTGAACTCCAGCTGCTGCAGGACTCCCACCCCTGCCCCAGCCTGGCACACCTGGGTGTGACTCACCTGGTTCAGGAGAGGGGTGATGGCATCGTCCGACCGGTCTAGGATGAGGAGCAGGGGAGGGACCTCGGTGCGCCGGAAATCAAACAGCTCGTACTCCTTTGTGATCACTTGCTGTGGAGAAATGGGAAAAATTCCCACTGGAACACCTGGAAAAGGCTCCCTCTCAGTGTGGACTGAGGCACAGAGGGAAGGGAGGGTGAAACCCCAACTATGCTGCTTTGTCTGCACTGCCAGGGAGGAGCTGAAGGCCCCAGGGATTTGGGACTCTGCTCCCAGGAATGCTCTGCTCCAGCTGCTGTTCTGGGAGCAGAGCAGGACATGACCTGCCCACTGCTGAGCCGCAAGGTAAATGATGGAATTTACAGGAATTTACTGAAAACGGGTGTTTCCCTCCACTGGATCCACATGTTAAAAAAAACCTAACCAAGACTGAATTTATCCCAAAGGGATGTGCTGTGGGTTCCTCTCACCTTCACGCACTCGGCCAAGCGCTTCGCTGGCTCTGAGGAGAGCTGGTACCGGATCATGGGGCACTTCTTCAGGGACAGGAGCAGAGCAGTGAGCCCCTGGGTTGTCCTGGTGAGCTGAGCTGGGTCCCAGCTGCGGCCCTGGAAGGAAAGGCTGCACCTCACAGGGATGCATCGGTCCCAAACTTTCCCACATCCTTGTTTCTAAGTCCTGAAGTCTCACAGGAAAGCACAGCTGCACTGGTGCAGCAGGTACGCAGGAGCTGAACCCAAACTCCCCACTGCTCCTCTCCATGCCAAGACGCATTCCCCTTGTGTAGCCCCTCCGGCAACCCCCCAGTACCGGTTTATGAGGGCTAAGCATTACCCAGTGCAAGAACAACTCGCCAAATTCCTACCCGACAGCAGCCCAGGAGGTTGAGGGAGAAGACGTGTGGGTTCACTGCAATGTAGTCGCCGTAGAACTCCTGGGGAGGGGAGCAGGACAGTCCTGTGTCTCTAACCCTGACCCCAGCCAGAGCCACGTGCCAGCACTGGCCACCCAGCCCCAGCCACCACCTGGACACACTGGCTGGGACCATCCTTCCTTCCTCCACCCCAAACTCCTCCAACCCCACTGACAACTCCCCTCTCATTTGTACTGTGCATTGCTCCGGTGCCCAGCTCTTCATTGGCACCACAAACATGGAATCGTGGAATTATTGACTTTGGAAAGCCCTTTAAGACCATCGAGCCCAACCATCCCTCCAGCACTGCCAAGGCCACCACCAGCCCATGTTTCCCAAGTGCCACATCCACATGGATTTGGACTTGGCAGCACCTCCCGAGACACCAGGAAGAGCAGCAGCTGTGAGAGCTCTGGGCACAGAGAAATGGGACCTTTTCTGTCTTTTACCTCTTCAGGCCACATTTGTGTCCATCCCTCCTCCCACTCAGGCCTGTCATAAGCCAGCTGGGAACAGCCCTCCTGCTCCCAGTGCCTGTCAGCCTGGACCTTCCCTTTGCTTTTGGGTGTAGATCTACCTAAAACATCCAAACATCACCTGGACTTCAGCCACGACCTCCTGCTCATCGGCCTCGGCCAAGGCCTTCACGTCGCTCTTGCTGATGACGTTGCTGAAATCTGGGGGGAAACAGGCAAGGGACAGTGGGGCTCCATGCAGATGCTGTGGGACAGCACAGTCTGATCCCCTCCAGAGCAGGAGCAGATCCCACAGAGACCCCCTAACCCTGCACCTGCACGTGTTGGAATTCTGAGCCACCTCCCAGGGATGCTCTGAACTCATTCCCTGCACATCTCCCCAGTGCCTGGTCCCACTGAGTCCTGCAGAGCCACAATGACATCTAGAGGCCACTTCACCCAGTTCCTGGGATCCTACTGACTAATTCCTGGGCTGCAGGGCTGGACTTCAACCCCAAACCAGCTGGAGTCATTCTGCTTCATTCCCAAACTCATGGAACATTCCATGGCACGAGCAGGACACATGGGAAGCCCCCGCCTGATACCCCCAGCACAGGAAGGTGCTGTGTGATCTGCACTGAGGTGTGAAGCCTGTCTCATCCACACTGGATTGTGGAGCCTGTTCCAGATTTACGGACCTCCAGGACCCCTGGACTCTCCATACTCACAAATGAAGTAGACGCTGTACTTGGGCCTTCGCAGCTCCTGCACCAGGAGCTCCACGTTCTCCTGGATGGGAACAGCACCAGGGAGAGCAGAGTTAAGGAATACAGAATCATGGAATCGTTAAGGTTGGAAAAGCCTCTGAGATCTTGGTGTCCAACCACTCCCCCAAGGCCACCACCAACCCCCGTCCCCAGCTGCCACATCCTCATGGATCTGAACAATTCCAGGCACAGTGGCTTCACCATTGCCCTATGCCAGGGCTGTACAACCCTTTCCATGAAGGAATTTTCCTGAATATCCAACCTAAACCTCCCTAGCACCATCTGAGGCCATTTCCTCTCCCTCTGGTCTGTACCTTGGTGGGCCGCAGGAAGCAGATGGCCTTGAGGTGCTTCATGGGCTCCCTGTTGGGCGAGTCGAGGCGCTCGAAGAGATAAACCTCGCGCTGCAGGATCTCGGACTGGGTGTACACCACGCTCACGGCACCGGTCTGAGGGCGGCAGGGGGGCAGCGCCCGTCACGGCGGCCCTGGGCCCGGCTCCCGGCCCCGCCGCCCTCCGCGCTCCCGGTCCCGCCGCTCGCTCACCGTCTCCCGGTCCATCAGGAGCACCTTCATGCCGGGCCCGCTGTCCTCGATCATCTTGGACACGTACTGCCGGACCGCCAGCACCGCGTTCATCTTGGCGAGGATGCTCCTCTACC
>WBMY01016565.1:46709-71763 GCA_013397315.1 Donacobius atricapilla
ACCGCCGGGCGGCGGCTTCCCGGGGAAGGGGGCGACCCCGGCTGCCCCTGGGGCAAGGGGAGTGACATTTTCCTGCTCCCGGCGACTTGGGGCCAAATAATTATCCTCCTGGTGCTTGTTTTCTCCGTGGGAGCGCCGGGATATCCGGACGGCTGCCCGGTTCGGGCTGGGCTTGTTCCCGGGGTCTCTTGCCGAGGCGGGGAGAGCCGTGAGCGGCCGCCGGGGCTGGGCTCGGGTGAGCGAAACACGAGCTCAGGAACAACCCTGGAGTTTGCGAGGTCCGATCCACGAGGAACGGGAGTTCCTTGCCTGCCTCGCCGGTCTCCGTGTTGTCGATGTGGGCGAGGAGCCGCTCCCCGTCCGAGGCCCGGACGATCTCCAGCTCCAGGGAAACTGTTCCGAGGCCTTGGCAGTCGCTCACGGTAGTGGGACGGAGCTTCCCGGGAGTTGGGTTGGATCCCAGCGCACCGGGAATGCTGCGAGGTCCCTCGGCTTTCCTGTCGGTGAAATGGGTACTCGGGGTGGCTCCAGGGTAGGAGCCGGGGCCGGGGATCTCCGGGTTTGTAAAGGCCTTGTCCGCCAAAGTCATGGAGCTGGAAAGTCCAAACTTCCAGCCGGGATTCTTCACTCTGAATCACTGACACCGCTGGGTTTTGTCTTCCTGCCCCAGTAGTTTTTTTGGGCATGTTTAAGCGACTTAAAGATGGTTTTGTGCTGAGGGAGCTTCTGGAGTGGCGATGGTGTGCCCACTTGTGGATGCAGTGTCTGAAGGGGTGGCTGTCAGGATACACAGCTGGATCCAGGCATCCCTTGTTGTGCTTCAGGCGTGAGACCCTTGTCAGCCCCTGGTGTGGGCAGGGGCATCCAAATCCCATGGGATGGAGCACGGCTGGGGATGGGGAAAGGAGCCGTGTGCCCAAATCACTGAAAATTCAGGATTCTGCTCTTCGTGGTGCCTTAGTATTGGTTGGTTCGGTTTTCTGTTGGAATTTATTTAATTTTCTGCTGGTGTTTGTGGCGAATCCGTGCCACTTGGTGCCGGGATGTGGCTCTGCTATCCATGGGGGAGCTCTGGGACATGCTCTGGCCCTCAATTGGCACTTTGGCTCTCACAGTCCTGAGTTACACCCTAAACTCATCCCTGCAAAAACGGATTTTCCTTGTGGGATGAGCACAAGGGAGAAAACGTGCGGAATTGGTGATGAAGCTGCCGTGGCCTCGATTGCAGAGGGGACTCTTGGAGCATCCCCCCGGGATACAGGCAAGGACAGCGTGTGCTGGGCCCAGCTCTTGCAGAGAACCAGGGTCAGGCTGGAAATAGTCACGGCCTGGTTTAAGGAGAACTTGGCTCAGAGGGAATTTCTTCGGTGCAGGCGCTGAGAGAACTGAGTTTGTAGTCAGTGCTTCATTAGCGAATCCTGTGATTTTGGGAGCAAGAGGAATTGATAACCAGGAGGGATAATGATGGTGGGACGGAGCCTGGATGTGCTGGAGCTGCTGTGTTTGTGTTGGAGACTTGTTCAGCTTTTATCTGTCTTGGAGGTGTCAAACTGGTGGGTTCCTCAGCCCAGGGTTCAGGGTGACCTGGGTATTGGGAGGAGCCCAGCTCCGGTGTCTGGAGCACTGGGAAGCAGCTGGAGCTCTGGAAGAAGTGGGATAAAGCTGCTCATTGAAGCACTGAAGCTTTATAAAAATGGGATGATTTCTGTAACTTGCTTCACTCCTGCTCCAACTCCTGAGCACCAGTGTGGTTTTAGGAGCCCCTTTTCCCTGCTGGAAAAGCTCATTTGTGGGGATTATGTGCTGTCCTTTCGCGTCGTGCTAAAACTCTGCCAGAGGTTCCAGAGCCTGCAGAATCTTGGAGAGCTGCTCCTATCGAGCATGAGGAGCAGCCACAGAGCCACATCCAGCCCCGCCACAGCTGCCTGTGCCATCAGTTCCCAAACATCCCCGTTCTTCCCTCTCGGACTGGCTTCCTTCCGCACTCAAAGCACCCCTCCTCCTTTGGCCTGAGGGACTGGCGAGCTCCGAGGGTGTCCTGCACCGTCAGTTTTATCAGAAATAACTGAGTTTTGTTTGATAACGATGGCGAGCCAGGTGGATTCCCGTCCTGGAAGAGGCAGGAGCTGCATGGTCCGTGTCCCGTGCGGCATTTCCGCACGGAGCTTAGTGACCACAGCGCAGGTGTCAGGTCAGGACGGTGCCGTTAATCCTGGCGCGGCGTGAGGCTGTTCTGGCGCTGTTAGGTAACCCTGCTGGACCAGGACAGGGATGTGGGATGGGATGCAGGCAGCCCCCACCGTTCTGGGGAGCAGGAGGAAGCCAAAAACCTCCTTCAGGTGCGCAGGAGCTCATGGAGAATCTCGTTTTTCTTGTTGTTACTCTGATAGGGCTCAGGTTGGAGCTGCTCCCATGTCCCACCTGCAGGTCCCAGTGTGGTCTTTCCCCTCGGGACCCCCCCTGCTTAGCCCTGAGTCCTGCCAAAGTCCAGGGTTTTGGAGGATTTGGGGTTTAGGAGTTTGATATGTGCTGGTTTGCCACTCTGCTGCAGCTCCCTGATGGTGGAAATGAAAACATCTGTGTGGGTCTGGCAGGATTGAATTTCCCAGGGATTTGGGCACCCCCTGCCTCACCTGCAGCTCCCTGAGGGTCTGGCCTGGGGTTCCCCATGTCCCTGTGGAGATGGGATGTGGCAGAGGGGCTGGGCCAGTAGCAGAGCCCTGGGAGTGGAGCCCTGGCTCCCAGCTTGGTTCCTGCCCTCAGCAAAACATCACGTGGCAGATCCGGGGGAGAGATGTCAGTCTACTGCTCCTAAAATATTTCTGGATGTGTCTTTATAAACACGCTGGAGCCACCGGTCGTGCCTGACCTTGGGTCAGGATTTGGCCCTAACAAAGAGAATTATTTCCTGCTTCTGCAGCACGTTCAGCATGATCGAGATCTAACAAAATAAGGGAATTAAAGCCCCATAAATTCCAGTCTGGAACTTTGAATCAATCCAGTTTTGCTGCTTCACGGTTGGTTCTGGTGAACTGCTCCAGTTCAGGGTTCCCAATGGTTTATTTCCCCCCAGGATGGAGCCAAGAGACATTGAGCTCTTGGACCTTGTGTCCTCTTGAATTCCTCCCTCGGTTTCCTGCCTTCTCTGACGGTGTCAGGGCAGGGAGCGCAGTCCTACGTGTGGAGGGCCAGAAAGCTCCACGTGCCCCTGGTGAGTCCAAAACCTGGCGTGTGACCATTGGCATTGCCCTAGGAGAGCCCGCAGGCAGCAAGAGCAAGGAGTCTCCAGAGGGTTTTATGACTTTCCCCTCATTTTGGATGTTAAAGCTCCGAATTCCCGTTAGGAAGGATTTCCAGGCTGCCAGAGGATTGACTAAACTCAACTTTGCCCCATTCCCGAAGGCGGGGCCGCGCAGATTTGCTGCTGCCTGGAAGGCTGAAGGTTGGTGTCGGCGTTGGGCGGCTCCCTTGGCACGTTGGGATGGGGCTTTCACTCCGTTCCCCTGGGCGTGTAACCATGGAATGCCGTTTGCACGAAGCTCCTGGCCCCAGTGAGGTGCCACTCCAGCACGGGATCGCTCCTCGCTTCCATCAGGAGCGTTGCTGTGCTCAGGAAGTGTGGGGGGATATTTGTTAAACGTTTGCTGGAAAGCCTGCAAAAAACTGGGATCGCCAGGACCACGGGAACAAATGGGCTTAGTCCTAAATACAGGTTTTCCTCATGTTTCTGGTTGGAACGTGCCAGGAACGCTCACTTTGGATTACATCCAGCCGTGCTGCATCCCCGTGCGCTCCCGGGGGCTTTGGGGTGTGCTCAGCCCCTGCTCCATTGCTGGGGGATGGATTTGTTGTGGATCTCCTGGGGCTTGGATTTCCTACCTGGGCTCATACTTCCGACCTGTTCTGGAAGGAGGGAAGAGGAGAGAGCATTTCCCTTCCACAGGGAAAGGAAATCATCAATAACTCTGAGGTGGGGACATTTCTCCGTCTGATCCCTCAATAAATCTCCAAGGATCCGTCGCTGCCCCGTCGGACCCAGAGTTTTCCATCTGTGTTTTCGCTGGCATTTTTGTGCAGGCGGGAGTTTGGAATGCCGTGGACGAGGGGGTGAGATGTGCTGCCCGTTCCCTCCCCAAACCTCCTCTGCGTGTGCTGAGCTTTCATTTTCGTTGGAATTCCACACCCACCTGCAGGAGGTTTTGCCCGTTATCGCAGCCAGTTTCATCCCGGGGCTGCTCCTTGTTTCTGCCGCCCTTGCCAGGGATTAGAGGATCCAAACGTGCGGCTCCCAATTAGGGATGTTTCCTAAATTGGAGGAGTAAGAGCAGGAATCGCTGCCAGATCCTGCTCCCGGAATGTGCCGGGCTTTGGCATCACTTCTTCGAGGCAGCTCCCGGTTTGCTCCGGCGGTGAAGGAATACGGAGTTTTTTCTGGGAGGAGGAACTTCATAATGACATTTGTGAGAGTGGGAATGGTGTTTCTCCAGCAGAAATTCCAGCTTAAAGACTGCGTGTAATGGTTTTTTTTGGGGGGGGAGTTGTGCCGTTAGGGAATTTCACCCATCTTTAAGGATAATGTTGGAAAAAAACATTTCAAGGCACCAAGGATTTGCCAATCCTGAAGAAGAGACTTTATTTCCTGGGCACCAGGAAAACGACCAGATTTGTTCATATTCCACACAATCCTGAAATCTGCTCATGCCCAATACACCAGCACCTCCCTCTCCCAGCCTTCCCAGATTTTCCCCTTCCAGATTTTCAGCTCGGCTGAAAATAAATTCTTTTCCCATTCTTTTCTGTTCCTTGATGGCAGAATTTTTATCCCAGCCTTTAACTGCGAAGCACCGAATTCCACAGAGCGCTTTGCTGATCCAGACTCCCACGGATGAGGCTGCTCTTCCTTTCTCTCTCTGCCCCGAGGAATGCAGAAAATCAGGATTTGAAGGCATGGCAGGAGCACACGCCTTCCGCAGGCTCAGAACCCAACAAAATCCAGATTTATGGAATAGATCTGTGGTTTTGTTCCCTTCTGGGAAGGAGCTTTGGAGCCAAAAGAGCCTGGCAAGGCGCTCTGGTGTAGAAATGAGCTCTGTCCGGACATTGATTTTGTCTACCAGAGTAATTGGGATTGTGTGGTTTGGTTTGTTTTTTTGTCTGAAAGAGGCTTTTAAAAATGTGTTTTCCTTAGGACACATCTCCTAATTCTAGCATTTTGTCCGTACTTTTTCGCTGCCTCACAGCTGGCATGCTTGGAGTGGGATGGGGCAGGGATTTGCTCCCTATAAATGTGCAAGAGAAACTTTCTGCTCTCTCATTGCTCCCAAATATTCATTTATGATATAATTTATTCTTGGGTCCTTATCCCAAATTCGGAATTAAAAGCTCCACCGCCTCTGAGATGAGAACTGGGTTTAATTTGTGAATTTTCCAAGGAAATGCCCGTTGTTGGTTACAGCACAGCGGGTGTCGTTCTCCCAGTTCTCAAGGAACGAACCAGCAGTCCTGGAGCACAGTTAATTTTAGGGGGAGGTTTGCATCCCCCTCAGCTCATTCCCAGTCAGGATCTGCAATCTGCTCTTGGTACCGTTCCCAGATTGATGCTGAGGAGCCGATCCCGTGCCACTGACTCCGCCTGGCCTCGGCTATGGACATCGTCCTGTCGGATTTTGTTCGCTCAACGGGGGCAGAGCCAGGACTGGCCAGAGACCTCCTTGAAGGTATGGAAAACTGGGAATAATGAGGGAAGTGGGGTGGCTGATGGGGAGGGAAAAAGGGTTGGAAGATGATGAGGATGTGGGGTCGATATTTCTGAGCCTGAATTTCAGCTCACTGACCACTGCCAGCTCCTTTCCCAAGGGAAAGCTGCCAACAGTTTCTCTTTTCAGAACATCTCTCTGCGTTTCTCAGAACAGGTTAAGTAAACAGTGTTCCCTTTGCCAGAACAACTGTCCCAGGGGTTGTTTCCTATTCCTGAACCAATGCAGAGCAGTGTCAGTCCCACGGACCAATAATAGACCTTTTTACACAGCGTGTTCTAAAAGAAACTGCTGGGATTGTAAATAAATCCTTCTTTCTCTTCTGACAACTCTATGGAGTCAATCCATTTTGTGTCCTGCTGTGACATGAGGGAGCTGGGGCCTGGAGTAGATTCTGACACATATGTTTAGGAAGTGCCTCAGTTTCCATACTGGGTGAGGGGGACCGGTGTCATGGTAGGACAGGTAGAAAGAAGGATTTATTTACAATCCCAGCAGTTTCTTTTAGAACACGCTGTGAAAAAAGGTCTGTTATTAGTCCATGGCACTAACACTGCTCTGCATCGGTTCAGGAATAGGAAACAACCCCTGGGACAGTTGTTCTGGCAAAGGGAACACTGTTTGCTGAGCCTGTGCTGAGAAACGAGAGAGATGTTTTGAAAAGAGAAACTGTTGGCAGCTTTCCCTTGGGAAAGGAGCTGGCAATGGTCAGCGAGCTGAAATTTAGGCTCAGAAATGTCAAGCCCACAAACCAGCGCTGCTCCCTTCCCATGCAGGCAAGAACTGGGACCTGAGCGCGGCGCTGAGCGACTTCGAGCAGCTCCGGCAGGTGCACGCCGGGAACCTCCCGCCCTCCTTCAACGAAGGCCGCGGGGCCCGGCCCCCGGAGCGGGAGCTGGGGCGCCCGGGGCGGCCCCCGCTGCAGCGCCAGGATGACATCGTGCAAGGTCAGCCTCCAGGAGCCAGAGAGGGACCTGCCAAACCTCCCGTGCTGGAGCAATCCGGCCGCTCGCTGCCGGAACCGTGGCGGTTTGGTGATGGCTGCTCCGGGATTTGCTGCTCCTGCCTCACTTCGCTGTTTGCTCTTCCTTCTTTTCCCCCAGAGAAGCGCCTGTCCCGCGGCATCTCCCACGCCAGCTCCACCATCGTGTCCCTGGCCCGTTCCCACGTCTCCAGCAACGGCGGCAGCAGCAGCGAGCACTTGCTGGAGATGCCCATCTGCACCTTCCAGCTGCCCGACCTCACCGTGTACTCCGAGGATTTCCGCAGCTTCATCGAGCGGGATCTCATCGAGCAGTCCATGCTGGTAGCGCTGGAGCAGGCTGGTGAGTGCTGGATCCGTGCTGGTGGCACGTGCCACGGGCGCTTGTGACGCTGCTCGTCACACACACACTTGATCAGAAGGCATAAAGTGATTTATTTAAAAAGGTCTGGCTCTATTCTATACTATTTCTGCAAAGGTCAGGGGTTGGGGGAGAAGGTTGACACCTCTCCCCATCCCGCTGGTTAAGACAGCTGTCCATCAGCTCTCCATATCTCTAAGAACAGGAATGAAAACTTTCCTTGAAATTAAAAAAACATTGGCCGTGTTTACATCGCCCAAGCGTGAGGAAAAACCCAAACTATGAAACTGTGAAATAGAAGAGAAGGCTGAAAAACATCAGGGTGGCGTACTTGGGGAGTGTCACCCACAGGAACCCCCCGGGATATCACACGGATGCATATCCAGCAGGGAATCGTTCCGTCCTTTTTGTGACCTGGTGCAAGGGCTGAGTAGGAGCTGCTTCCCTTCACCGGTAGAAACTGAGTGCAGATAACCCAGGGCCGTTATCACTGTGCACAGCTGAGAGGGAAAACATTCCCAAACCGGCGTTGTCTCACCCCTGGAGCATCCTAATGCTCCGTCCTGCTGGTCCCATGGAGGCACAGGGAAAAGGGAATTCCCGTGTAACGCGTAACTGCTGACAAATTCTGCCCTGACTGCAGACCCTGGAGGTTGATGCTGCTGCTCCAGGGCCTGCTGGGTGCCTGGGTAGGAACCCCCTGCTTTGCTTTGCATCAGGTTCCTGAAGAGCTGCCAGGGGATCTGTAAATGAGGGGGACAGCCATGCTGGCAGGGAAAAACCTCATCCCTGGCGCCAGGAAGGTTCCTTTGGGCAGGGGCAGGGCGCCATGAGGGATCTCAGGAAGGTTCACGCTGCTTCTGTGGTGCTGCACGCACCAGAAAACACGCTGTCCTTAGGGACAACAGACACTCTGAGGGGCTCAACTTCTCCCTCTCCTGCTGTAAGAAATATTCTCATGTTTTGGGAATGAGCACTCGATCCCGGCGATCCCGTTACACGGTGGCGCTGTGCAGTGACAGCAGAGCTGCAGGCTCTGGTGCAGATAAACCCCAGATCTCATCCCAGCAGAGCCAGGGGTTGGGTTCCTGTGTCCCAACACAAACGGGGTGCGGAGCTGGGGGTTGCTGGGGGCACTCCCAGGTGTGCTGAGACGCCGTTAACGGGAAGGAATTTAGAAATTGTGAGGTTTAGAAAACGTCTTTCGGAGATTCGCTTGAGCGTCTGTGGGTTGTTATAAATGAGTGTTTTGTCTGTAACAAAGGGCTGTAGCGCAGCTATGAAATACTCCAAGTAGGGTTTTGAGCGTGGTGCTGTGATCTACAGAGACTCCCGTTATTAATTTAGCACACACCATGCTTTAGGGGATTAAGGAAGTATTTTATAGCCCAATAAACGTTCAGATCCTCTTCCCCATGTATTCAGAGGTCCTGTTACACCGTTGTGGCAGAGTAAGCGCTTTCAAAGTGGCTGTAAACTTCAATGAGATCCTCTGGGAATGCTCTGAATGTGCTTGGTATGGAAAGGTCTTGGTGGAGCTGAAACCTTGGCCTTCAGTGGAGCCTTGGCATCCCTTGACACGAACTCTTGTGGATCAGGAATCAGGTCTTGCTCTGAGTTGGGAAGCTGCAGAGTGGGTTTTCTTGTGGCACACGGGGAGGAGCAGCCCATGGCGCTTCACCTGAGGATGTAAGGGGAAAAAAATCACGAAGAACTGAAAGATCCTGATCCTGGCCCTTCACCTTGGCCAGGGGGAAACCCTCGTTGGTCTCTGGCTGCCACAGAGGGCGGCGAACGGTGTCCATGTCCGTGTTGGATCCCTCGCATCGGCCTCTGGAGCAATCCCTGGGACACTCCTTGGGTCACGCAGCAGCAGAGCCGATTCCCAGTAGCCCTGGGGAAGCCATTTGTGGTTCGGATGAGGCAATCCTCCCTTCAGGCTGGGTGGAGCCATCGGTTCCTTCCCATTGCTGGGACCTCTTCAGGTGGCTCCTGCTGGAAGATCCGGTGGGATTTCCCCGAACACCCTGTGGGGACAAACAGGTTCTGTGGGGTAACACAGGGTCGTGGTGCTGGCTGCTAAGGGAGCGTCTGGATGCCAACAGACTTTTCCTGTGTGCAGAAGATCTGCTGCCGCCATGGCCATTCAGGGAAAGACCCCTCATGCTCCTAAACCCAGTTGATTTCCCTGCAGAGATCTCAGGGCTGGCTCTCAAGAGAGAAATGTGTTGTTTTCAATACCTCTGGGCAGCCTCTCGGCCTTTCCGCCGCCTTGACGGAAGCAAAACACCGGGAGGAGATTTGGGCGTGCGGTTCCTTTGGAGACGACTTCTCTTGCGTAACTGGAGCCAGTGCAAACACTTGGGCACAGAAATACCTCTCCAAGGTGTGTCCCCTCAGATCTGACTCGGGCAGAGGTTGCACAACCTCCGAAGCACCAACCGGACACGCAAAACTCCGTGGAAAAAGAGCATCAAATCCCGCAGGAACGAGGGAAAACGGATAAGAAGGAGCTCTGGGTGCTGCCCCTGGCAGCATTACATGTGGGACAGCTCCTGGGAGGCTCTGCCTTTGCTCCCCTGGCCCTGGGCCATTTGGCCAGGCTCCCAGCTCCGCCGTGCCAGGAGCTATATTGAGGGAACAGCCGGCTCCTCCGTGCAGAGCCATTGTCCTCGGGCTCGGTGCGGAACGTTTCCAGCTCTGGCGGGTCCCTTTCCTGGTGCTGGGGACGAGAACGACCTGCCTGTGTCACACTGAAATTAGTGGGGTTTTTGTTTTCTGCTGTTTGGGGATGTTTTAACCCCTGTTTTCTGCCTTCAGTTCCTCTCCAGCTGCTCTCCCCGAGGTTGTACAAAGCGTTTTCAGAAATCCCGCGTCTGTGTGCTGGGATCCCTGGAAGAGATCACGCTCCAGAGGAAAGAGAGGCTCTTTGGGAACGATGGGAAAGGGCTGGTTTCCTGCAGGAGCAGTTTAAATACAACTTGGAGGCCTAAACAGCTTCATCCAGCCAAAAAACTTGCCTATTGCACAGGATCCAAAAACTCCTGGAAAATATGGCAGCCGGGGAGGGATGTCGAGGGCAGGGTGGGACACAGACTGGGGGGCTCAGAGTCCTGATCCAGCCCAGCTTTGCTCCCTTGGGAAGGGCTGAATCTCCAGCTACACTGGGCTCACTGGGCGGTTTTTTCCTACCTTCTATTTTTAGCTGCTCTTGACTTGAATCACCACAGTGACCCAAAACTCTCAGACTAAAGCGCCGTCGCTTTGCATTTGCAGCAGGAAAGCTGCTGGGATCAGCAGAAATCCTGTAGTATTCTGCCTAAAAAACCAGCGAGCGGGGAAACCCGGTCATGAGAGAGTTGAAACTGGAGAGATTTGGTTCCAAGGAGAAGCAAAAGGCTGGTTTTCCCCGGAGAAATTGTTTGTGCTGGGCGCTCCTGGAGGCATTTTCAGCCTGATTGGGCTATGGGGACAGAAATAAGGGGTGTGGGGGAAAAACAGATAAAGGAGAACTGCTCTGGGTGGAAGTCCTGGCTCCTATTTGTGTGTAATTCTGATTTGTGCGAGCCCAAATTCAGCCCAGTCTTTTCCTGGCATCCCTGGGGAGTTTTGCAGGTCCAGCCTCCTCTTTTTGTTGCTCTGTCGCTCTCCTGACTCTTCCCTCCCTAGACATGGATGGCTCCTTACCTTCCCACCTGTCCAGCCACTCCCTTGCTTGTTCAGCTGTTTTTTGTCCTTTCAGAAGGGCCGAGTGCCCCCAGGGCCCCCCAGTCCCGTGCTCTGCCATGGCTTCACACTCTCCCAAATTTCCCCAGGGCGTCTCAACTGGTGGGTGACGGTGGATCCCAGCTGCCAGCGGCTGCTGCCCCTGGCCACCACTGGCGACGGAAATTGCTTGCTCCACGCTGCCTCCCTGGGTAAGGCTTGGCTTAATCCCCAGGGGAACCGCCAACAAGAGCCCACGACCCCCCCTTTTTGGGAGCAGAACCCACCCGTTCTGGGGGGAAACCAGGATGCTGCTGCTCCTCCCGGCTGCAGCGGCGTCGGCGTGCAAGAGCAGCGGCGGCGCTCGGGCTCTGTGGATGTGGGATGGCTTGAAGGGATGGGGCTGCCAGCAGCTTGTGTGCTTCTCAAATCCTTCTCCCCCTCTGCCTGGCAAGTTTCCCTGGATTCCTGAAGGAAATGTGGGATAACGGAGCGGCCTCTTCCCTTCTCTGGGACCTCAGTGGGTCAGGGAGGGGCACTAACCCCTCCTGACCTTCCAGTCTGTTCCTTCTCCCTGCAGGCATGTGGGGCTTCCACGACCGCGATCTCATGCTCCGGAAATCTCTCTACACCCTGATGGACAAGGGAGTGGAGCGGGAAGCGCTGAGGCGGAGATGGCGCTGGCAGCAGACCCAGCAGAACAAGGAGGTAGGAGCCAGCTGAAGCTTGGTTTGGGCCCTGTTTGTCCAGGGGAGGAAAAAAAATCCTGTGGGTTTGGGAGGTGCTTCCTGTCAGGTCTGGAATTTTGGGCAGCTCCCTGTGGTAAGTGGCGTCCTGTCAGAGCTGCAGCAAAATGAAAGGGTCTTGGGACAAGTGACAGGACAAGGGGAATGGATTTAAATAAAGAGGGAAAATTTGGATGACCATTGAGAAGCACTTTTGAGGGCGTGGTGCAGAGTCTGTTGATTGATTTTGGACAAACTCGTAGAGAAGAGGTGTGCTGTGGGTATAAAACCTGCGCTGGAGCAACTGGAAGAGCTTCACTTGGTGAATTTGGGGGTTCTCTCTGCCCTTTTTCAGTCTGGCCTGGTTTACACGGAGGAGGAGTGGCAGAAGGAGTGGAACGAGCTGATCAAGTTGGCCTCCAGCGAGCCCCGCGTGCACTACGGCACCAATGGTGGCGGCTGCGGCGGGTACGGAGCAGAGAGCACACCCAGGTGTAAAATGGGGAGGAGGGAGCACACCCAGGTGTAAAACGGGGAGGAGGGAGCACGCCCAGGTCTAAAAGAGCGAGCAGAGAGCACACCCAGGTGTAAAATGGGGAGGAGGGAGCACACCCAGGTGTAAAACGGGGAGGAGGGAGCACGCCCAGGTCTAAAAGAGCGAGCAGAGAGCACACCCAGGTGTAAAATGGGGAGGAGGGAGCACACCCAGGTGTAAAACGGGGAGGAGGGAGCACGCCCAGGTCTAAAAGAGCGAGCAGAGAGCACACCCAGGTGTAAAATGGGGAGGAGGGAGCACACCCAGGTGTAAAACGGGGAGGAGGGAGCACGCCCAGGTCTAAAAGAGCGAGCAGAGAGCACACCCAGGTGTAAAGCTGGGAACGTCGTCCCTCAGGGCACAGCTGCCAGGGTGCCCCAGGGCAGGGCAGTGTTGGTCTGTCTCCTTGAGGTTTCAGGGGAAGGACAAAGGATCCTGGGGGAACACGAGGCACAGGGAGGGTCCCAGGAAAGGATTTTGGTGCTGCATGCCTGTGGGGTTGATATTTCTGAGCCTGAATTTCAGCTCGCTGAGCACTGCCAGCTCCTTTCCCAAGGGAAAGCTGCCAGCAGTTTTCTCTTTTCAAAACATCTCTCTGCGTTTCTCAGCACAGGCTCAGCAAACAGTGTTCCCTTTGCCAGAACAACTGTCCCAGGGGTTGTTTCCTATTCCTGAACCAATGCAGAGCAGTGTCAGTGCCACGGAGCAATAATAGACCTTTTTACACAGCGTGTTCTAAAAGAAACTGCTGGGATTGTAAATAAATCCTTCTTTCTCTGCTGACAACTCTATGGAGTCAATATATTCCGTGTCCTACCATGACACATGGCCTCTTCTGTGGGGGAAGCACATGGATTGAGCAGGGAATAAATCTTTTCCTTGTCTGAAATGAGAGAATAACCCAGAGCTGAGAGTTTTTGCCATCTCACTTCTGTTTCAAAGGACACTTCCCTGCCACAGTTATCCAGCTCCTTAGATAGGGGACTCCCAGCAATGCCAGGCAGCAGCTGAGCGTTCCTGGGGCACAAACCCTTGTCTTGGAGCAGGAGATTTTGGGACTCCACCCCTGAGCCCTCAGATTAGTGCTGAGATCACCCTTAGCGCTGCCCCCCCGCCTCTCCGTGGCTGACTGTGGAACCTCCTCCTGGTGTTACGAACCAAATGATGGAATAACCAAGGGATGAAATCCAACTTCTCCTTTCCCCAAGGGTGGAGAGTTCAGAGGAGCCGGTGTACGAGAGCCTGGAGGAGTTCCACGTCTTTGTCCTGGCCCACGTGCTGAAGAGACCCATTGTGGTGGTGGCAGACACGATGCTGCGGGACTCGGGCGGCGAAGGTGAGACCTGCCTCTCCTGCCAGAGCCTCTCTGATCTGTCCCCCTTTCCTTTCTACCCTGTGTTTTCTATTCCTGGGGCCTCTTTGCCGTCAAGGCTGGACCTGGAATTGGGAATGGCACAGGGGGGAAAATTGACCTGCTACAGGTGAGCCCACATTGGGGCCAGGGCCAGGCTTGGCTCCCAACCCGACTTCTGCTGCTTTAAGAGCATCCACACGAGGTTTTTTTCTTTTTTCTACCTCTTTTGCCCTTACACATGTATCCAGAGATGGGAAATTCTGTTCCCTGGGTGGCAGATTTTCCACCATCAGCTTCAATTTCCTGTCAGAGAAGGTTAAACGACTTCCATCATTCCATGGGCAAAGCTTGTCTTGTGGGGGAGTGAAGAGGAGGGCCTTTTATAGAAAATACCGGTTCATTCTACATTTTAGAGCCTCCTGATGTAAAATAAGTATCTATTTTGGGTTGTGGTTTTGTTTAACGTCCCCTGAGACGACAGATAATTGCAGGTGAGCCCTCGACTGAGGCAAACGGCTCATTCTGGAGCAGCTGCAGCACAAATAACTCTGAACTCTTGAACCTGTGATCAGAACTAACTGCTCTCGTTTCTTCCCAGCATTTGCCCCAATTCCCTTTGGAGGGATCTATCTGCCCCTGGAAGTCCCAGCCAACAAATGCCACCGGTCTCCATTGGTTCTGGCTTATGACCAAGCCCATTTTTCTGCCCTGGTCTCCATGGAGCAGAAGGAAAACACAAAGGATCAAGGTGGGTGATGAGATTCAGGTGAACAAAGCACTGAGGAGGAGGACTTGGGGGTGCTGGGGGGGAAAAGCTGGCCAGAACTCATCAGTGTGCACTGTCAGCCCAGAAAACCAACACTGTCCTGACCTTGGAGCCCTTCCAGTGCCTAAAGGGGCTCCAAGAGCTGGAGAGAGACTTAGAACAAGGGCCTGGAGTGACAAAACAAGGGAACTGGCTTCCCACTGCCACAGGGTGGAGTTAGATGGGATATTGTGGAGAAACTCTTCCCTGCGAGGGTCGCGAGGCGTGCCACGGTGCTTTGATGATTCCGTGATCCCAAGTCACTGAGAGTTCCTGTCAGGCCATTCCCATCAGAGACGCTCCTGGTGGGTGCTCAGAGTCGGCTCCGAGTGTGGAGCATTTGTCCTTTCGGGCTGTAAACGTGACATTTCTGTCCCGGGGCAGCTGTGATCCCCCTGACGGACTCTGAGCACAAGCTGCTCCCCGTGCACTTCGCCGTGGATCCCGGCAAGGAGTGGCAGTGGGGGAAGGACGACAGTGACAACGTCAAGCTGGCCAGGTTGGTGATCTGCAGGTGATCCAGGCTGAGGCTCCGCTGAGGGTCCGGGTGGTCTGCAGCACAGGGAGGTCGCGGATGAAGGGGTCAGTCCCGACCCCGGCTGGGATTTCTTGTGCTGGATGAAAGCTGTGCCTAGGGAATGACACTGCTCCTGGGGATGGAGCAGCTTTTCCTTCCATTTTCCTTCATTTTGGTACGGTTTGGGTGGGGCTGCGACATCTCATGAGCCTCTTTCCCACACGGTGAGTAGATGATGCTCCAGATCGTGGAGCTCTGGGCTGGGCATAGCTCAAGACAGCAGCAGCAATGGAGGATCTTCTGTGATAGTAGCACAAAAACGGTGTATTTTTCCATTCCCCACCAAATCCCTGTGTCGTGGGTCCCTGGAGAGGGGAGGGTAGCGGCCACCAGCTCATACCTGGTTTGGGTGAGACTTTGGGCAGCTCTCCCCACGGTTTGGTCCCAGCAGTTCCTATGGCTGAGGCAGAAACGTTTTGATTTTGCCTCTGAGGAATCTGATTTCTCCCTTTGGGTTTCATTGAAAGGAAAAGCTGCGTTTTTGTCCCTTTTGTGCCATTGGACCTGCTGCAGGAAAACACCCATTTAAACACAAAACACAGGGAACAATGTAAATAGGGGCGACGGTATTTCCAGCTGGGAATTGGAAATGGCTCTAACTTGTGTTTTTACCCCGCTCCAATGCTAGTGTGACTCTATCACTGGAAGCCAAACTGCACCTGCTGCACAGCTACATGAATGTCCGATGGATCACGTTGCCTTGTGACATGCAGGTAAAGGGACCAGGGGGATCCTCTTTACCTATAAATTATTCAACCCTCCTCTCTGTAAGGAAGCTGGTGTAGGGCCTTACCTGGGGGCTCGACCTCATGTGGGGTTCTGTGCCCACAGGAATTGTCATTCTGCTCAGAGAGCAGGGAAGTGACTCGGTTTTGTGGGTGGGCACCTTTTCCCTGGAGCTTTCCATGCCCATTTTCAGTCTTCACACGGCCCAGAAGCCCCCGTGCCCCTCAGGGATGCCCCGTGCTCCAAACAAATGGGAGGTGTTGGTGTACGGCTGCCTCGAGACTGGGACGAGTCCAACCCCTCCTCCTCCCTGGCTTTGCACCTGAAACCTGGAGCAAGTGGAGTTATCCTAGAACCACGGAACAGAATCATAAGATCCTGGAATATCTCAGGCTGAAAGGATGCCACGGGGCTCTTTAGGGATGTGCAGAATGCACGGGGGGCACGCCTGTCTGAGAGCGTCCCCTCCGTGTTCCGAGCAACACCACCTCCTTCCCCTCACCTTCCACCTGAAAATCATCCCCTGAGGAACTTCTAGACTTTGATGTTTGTCTTTCCTTCCTCCCCAAGGCGCCTCTGGCTCAGCCGGAATCCCCCACGGCCTCTGCAGGTGACGACGCTCGCTCGGCAGCGGAGTCGGGCGAGTCAGACAAGGAGTCAGTGTGCAGCAGCTCTGCCAGCAACGGGGGCACCAGGGCGGGCAAGGACAGGGAGAAACCAAAGAAAGAGCGGGAGAAGGAGAAGGAGAAGGACAAAAAACGGGCAGACTCGGTAGCCAACAAGCTGGGAAGCTTCAGCAAGACTCTGGGCAGCAAACTAAAAAAGAACATGGGGGGCCTGATGCACGGCAAAGCCGCCAAGGGCGGCGTGAGCAACGGGCAGGGGGACACCCTGGAGAAGAAGAAGAAAGGATCCCTGAAGGCGCGGAAGGACAGCAAAGAGGAGTGTTCCCCGGGAGACGTGGCTCCTGCAGAGAAAACCTGCGCAGGCAGAGCAGCCCTGGAGAAGCCCTCGGACCCCCACAAGTACAGCAGCGACGTGCGGCTGAGCCTGAGCATCCTGCGCGCCGCCATGCAGGGCGAGCGCAAGTTCATCTTCGCCAGCCACCTCAAGACCAGCACCCGGCACCAGTTCCAGGAGGAGATGATCCAGAGGTACCTCCTGGACGCCGAGGAGCGTTTCCTGGCCGAGCAGAGGCAGAAGGAGGCAGAGAAGAAGGCGCTGGGCGGCGCCGCCCCGGCCAAGAGGCCGGAGGGAGAGGTGGGCGCCCAGCGGAGCGAGGAGGCGATGCCAAGCCCCGTGTTCTCCCAGCCGCCCCCCGCCTATCCCCCCCAGCCCCTGGAGCCGGCCGTGGGGGCTAAAATTGCCTCTTTCCCCACCGGCTATTCCGGCGTTTTCACCTTCCCCAGGCCCTCCATGGGCAGTGCTGAGGGGCTGCACCCACCGGCGTGCCCCGAGGCCCGGCGGCAGCTGGCGGGGGGGCCCTGTGGCGGCCTCCCCCCTTATGCCACCCTGCCCCGGCACCACCAGGGCCGGCTTGGCCCCTGCCCCGCCGGCCCTGCCCACCTGGGCCGCTTCTCCCCCACGGACATGGACATCCAGCCTCCTTTCCCTTCCGAGTGCGAGGGCTCCGGCTGCCTCCCCCCGCACAGCAACGGCTGCCGGGACTTCCTCGAGCAGGACAAGGCAGGAGCGGCGGATAAAACGAGAAGCCAAGCCCTCTACAGCATCCAGCAGACCAAGTGCAAACAGCCCAACTGCAGCTTTTACGGGCACCCGGAGACTGGGAATTTCTGCTCCTGCTGTTACAAGGAGGAGCTGCGGCGCAGGGAGCGCGAGGCGCTGGTGCACAGGTTCTGACGCTCTCCCCCGCGTGGATCCGGACCCGTGGAATGCGGGGAACGCAATAACAGAGATCCATTTTGGTTTTTACAGCCCCCTCCTCCCACGCTCCTCTCCCACTCTGCAGGAGGTGGGAGCGGGCGTTTGGCCAGACGGGCTGGGAGTGCAGATTTGATGGGGGTGCAGGAGGGAGAGAAGGGGAGTAAAGCAGCCCCTGCTTTCCTGGAGCCCCTGCGAGGGAGGAGGATTCCCAGGGGTGCCTGGGGACAGTGGGGGCTGCTCGGGTCGGAGCACAGGGTGAGGGGGGGAGAATTCCTCAAAAACTCAATAAACCAGACCAAAGCTTCGGGAGCGGGCAGGGGGAGCAGCTCCCACCAGGTCCTTCCCGCTTCCTCACCATCTGGGGCACGGAGCGAAAACGCCCCGTTTCGAGCGCCACAAACCTTTCCATGGAGTTTTTTTAACACTGGTTTTACTCTGCGTTTCCTCTTGCTGGTACTGAGCGACGCCGTGTTGGAGTCGGACGTTGGTGAGGCGAGGTGGGTTGGACGCCCCCCACCCAGTCCTGGGTGACTCCGAGCACCAGGACAGGCTCAGGGCTCTGTCCCCCCCACCCTCTTCTCCTATCCATGAGCTCAACTCTGGTTTTAAAATGTTTTTAAACTCTTTTTTTCTGAGGCGGGGGAACTCCCAGCGCTCAAGGGATTGGAGGTTTCTCCTCCTGTGGGGGAACCCCCAGCCCACAGGAGAGCCGAGGCAAGACCCTGGGGCAGCGTCTCCTGCCAGGAATTCCCCAGTGGCGTGGGGCAAATCCCCCAGGAATACCCACTGGAAAGGGGTCCCAGAGCACCCCCAGCCCGGGGGTGGATCCAGGGGGGTCACAGCCCCACGTAACTCCTACTTGAGCACAGCTACTCTGTACTACCTCTGATCCTGATTAACTCGGCTCCATTGTGCTGAGCCACCAACTGACCTTTAGGCTGCGGAATTAATCCATATTTTTGATAACAGGGCTAAAAAAGCAGAACAATAAGGTAAAATCCACCCGTGACTAACGTCCCGCACCATTCCTGACCCCATCCTGGCCCTCTGGCTCCCAGGGTGGGATTCACTTTAGCACTGCAATGTTTGCACAGAATTCCTTGGGGTTTTTTTTTTTTGGTAACTGCAGCTCCCAAACCGGGCCTGATCCTGCACAGAGCGAGGTGCAGCATTTCCTATCACACGGAAATAAAACAGGAGTTATGTCCTTCAGCCAGAGCTTTACAACATTCCCTCGTTTTTATTTTTTGGGTTGATTTTCCAGAAGGCGTCAAACTATGCAACCCCTTCCTGCACATTTCCAGGAGAAGGGATGAGGGCCTGGCCAGAGGAGCTGGAAGTGTGCTGAGCTCGGGGGATCACCCAACGCCTTACACTTGGCCCTAAAAGTGTTAACTTAGACCTAAAACCCCCTGAATTACAGCCTTCCCTCCACCTAAATGCCCCCCAAGAAGGCCTTTCCTAGTGGGACCCCAACACTTTTGAGTCCAGCCAGCAATGCTCCTTTGTCCGCAGGTTTTCCAATCCAAATTTCAGACACCCCAGGGATGGTTTGACTCCAGTGTCAGTTGTTTTCCCTGGTTTTGTAAAATCCCTGAGCATGGCTGAAGCTGTGGGAAGGGAAGGGTGTGACGCCCACTCCAGCTGGCTCCTCTTACCTCGGAACAAATTCCAGTTTCTCCTGCAAACTGCGGGAATTCCAAGGGACTTTAACCCTGGGGCAGTGCTAGTTAAGCGGCCCAGGCTCTGCCCCCACTTGCTTCTCCCCAAATTTTAAGCTGAAATTGTTAAAACCCGATGCAAACCCTCACTATTTATGGGCGGTCGGTTTAAATTCCAGTTTCTGATGTTTGTTTTTTTCCCCCCAAAATCCGAGCAGCGGCTTTATTTTGGCGTTGGGAATATCCTCGAAGCGCCGGGAGCAGGGATGCCCCAGGGAATGGGAGAGGAGGCGGGACATGATGCTTCATCACTTGTTCCTCGGGTTTTGGGGGAATTTCCTCTCCTGTTTGCTCAGCTCCATCCCAGTGGATGCTAGACTTGGGTGGGCACGGGAAGACCCCAAACCTGCTGGTTTGGTGGGTTCTGGGAGGAGAGAGGGAGGGAGAAGGCAGAAAACCTGTAGGAAAAGCACCAGTCCTGGAGGGGAAACTCCAAAACTGGAGGAGAAGCACCGAACCTGCCCCCAGGAGGGATTTTTTTCCACGGGAATGGGGACGGGGAGACTGTGGTGTGACCCCAAGGTCAAACTAAGTGCACTTACTGGTGTGGTTGGAATTCAGATCGCTGCCAGATCAGATCCTGGTGGAGGAAAACTTTGTCTTTCGGCGTGTGTAAAACCCGTTAATGAAATTTGATTTGATTTTATTAAATGAGATTCACCTTTGCCATTCCCCGGCCCCTCGGCGGGGGAGGCCGGAGCAGCTTTGGGTCTCACTAACATGACACTGAGTGACCTGAATTAATTCTGCAGTGGTTTATTCACGAAAAAAGAAAAAAAAAACAAACACCAACTTTTTTTTTTTATTATTAATTCCAGATTAATTGGTATATTTGGCCTCCTGGTGAACAGGGCCAGAGCGTTGCACTTGGGCTGTACCTGTGGCCTCGTTGTGGCACCACAGACTCATTGACAATAAAAACCTTCAGCTGATGCACCTGAGACTCCTTCATCCCCTCACCCCGAGGGCTCTGGGCATCCCCAGTTCCCTCCTGGGGCTGCTCCTCATTCCTCTCCTTCTCCATCTAATTATTGTGATTTTGGGGGTTGTCATTTATTATTTATGGGGTTATTTATATTATTTATTGTGTGGTTCATTTTTGGTACTAATTCTTGGTTTTCATTTAAAAAAGAACACCCTCCAACACCCTTCCCTCCCTGTTTCTGTCCGTCCTTGCTGGTCTGGGAGCCTTTTCCCCAGCTGCATCCCAAGGCCACCCCTGAGGGGTTTTCCCTTTGGTACCTGAGTCTCAGGACAAAATTAGGGATAAAATCCAGCTTTAAATTAAAGAGGAAAAAGAGGTTTGGGGGTGGTTGGAGATGGATCACAGAAGGTGGGACCCTGGGAGCAGTTTGCCGCAGGATTTCTGTCACTGGGATTTTCTCTCCTGGCATTTTTCCTTCCTCACAGCGTCGTGAGTGGACACTCCATGCCCAGCACCACGCCTGTGCTGGATGATTTTCTTCCAAGATCTTTCCTCCTGCCATGGTCCAGACTGACCCTGCCCTGGCTTTGGAGCAGCTCCAGGCTCAAAGCCTCCAGGAAATTCCTCTCTCATCTGCCAGGTGCCAGAGCCAAAAGCCTCTGCCAGGGCATTCTGCTGCAGGAGGAAAATCGGGGTGCACAAACTGCAGCCTCCAAAGCTGGGGCTGCCCCAAAAACCTGGGCGAAAATACCCTAAAAATCAAAGAGTCGGAACTGGAGTTCCCTTGAGTTTCCCTGGTTTGCGTCAGGATTTATCCTGCCCTGCTGCCTCGGGCTTTGGGTTTTGGGGCGCTCGGAGGTCTCGTGGCACTGAGGGGTGGCACAGGTAGCCCCAAGGGTGGCACAGGTAGCCCCAGGGGTGGCACAGGTAGCCCCAGGGCCTCCATCCACCGGTGTGGGGTCGGGGGCCGGCTTGGTTTGGGAGGAAAAGGCTCCGTGCTTTTGCCGTGAGTCACCGAGCAGCTTCTCCTGCCCGGGAGGGGCCCCCCCGAGCTCCCCCTTCCCGTGACGCTGCTGACGGGGTTTTGGGGGTTCCCTTGCGCTGGGCAGCGCTTGCGGGACCCCAGAACCGCCCGTGCCTGACGGGGTCGCCGCCTCTGTGCCCCACCGATGAATTTCTGGGGTACCTAAGGCCGCCCCCCCCATCCTCTCCCGGGCTCCCCGCTCTTCCCCACCGCCGGTAGCGGGCGGGAGGCGGAACGCCGGCACCGGAGGAGCCGGGGATGAGCGGAATCCCGGGCTCCCAGGGGCGGGGTGCCGGGGTAGGGATGCCAGGGGAGGGCGGGATGCCGGAGTGGAGGGCGGGATGCCGGAGCCGGGCCGGGCGCTCGGGGCTCTCTCCCGAACCGCTCCGGCCCCGGCGCTCCGGGCCCGCCCGGCCAAAGTCCCTGCGCCATGAGCGGGGCCCCGGGCGGCCGCAGCCTCACCTTCCCCGGGCTCGCAGGTAGGGCCGGGGCTCGGCGCTCGGGGGGTTTGGGGACACCCGGAGCCCCGGGAACCCCGGATCCAGTGTGGGTCCCCGCAGGGGAGCGGGTGCTGGAGGAGGCGGCGAGCGCCCGGCAGCGCTGCGGGAACGGCGGCGGCTCCGTGCCGGGGACGCTGCTCTGCACCGACCGCCGCCTCGCCTTCCTGCCCGGCCAGGTGCGGCGGGAGCACCGGGAGCACCGGGAATAGCGGGGCCTGCCCCGGGGTGGGGGGAGCCCTGCCCCGGCGTGACCCCATCCCAGCGGCATCCCGAGCCCATTCCCAGCCCATCCCACCGTACCCCGACCCTCACTCAGCCCAAGCCCGGCCGCATCCCCGACTCCCAGCCCAGCCCAGCCCGGTTTGTTGGCTGCGGACCCCGCCGTGCTCACCCGGGACATGGTGGGGGACAAGGGACATGGGGACAGTTGGGTCCAGATCCATCCCCACCACCCTTCCCGGGGCTGAGGGGAGACTCCGGGGCAGTTTCCAGCCCTCGCCAATCCCCCTCAGGCTCCTGGCTCCCGTGGTCTCCTCCACGCCGAGGATGAGGTGGCCCTGCCCTGCATCTACAAACTGGTGGCAGGTAATGGGGACGCGAAGGACGAGCTGGGCAGGTCTAAGGTCTCGAACGAGTTGGGCGAGTCTCAGCTGGCCCTGACAGCCCCATCCCGACCCCAGCCAGCAGCTTCTCCAAGCCCAAGGTGCTCACGGCCGCCTCCACCCTCAAGTTCATCCCCGAGGAGCTCGCTGTCTTCTGCCGGGATTTCCGCCTGCTCCACTTTTATTTCCCCGAGAACGGGTTGGCTCCGCAGGCGTTCCGGGTGAGCCGGGGAGGCGCAGAAGCGTTGTACCCTCGCTCCGGGGTACCCCACAATCCCGGGGGAGCCTAGGGGGGGCTCACACCCCGTCCCTGGCTGCCCTCGCAGGTGGCCAACGCCATCGCACGGGCGCGGGAGGCGGCTCCGTGGCTGGGGGGCGCCGCCGAGGGGCGCGATGGTGAAGCCCCCCCAGAGAAGGAGGAGGAGGAGGATGAGGAGGAGGAGGAAGGCTCGTCCACCGTGCTGCTCTTCGAGAGCCCGTGGGACTGGGAGAAGGAGCTGCAGCGTCTCGGCGCCGCGGGCTGGAGGGTGAGCGCCGTCAACGAGCGCTTCGACATGGCCCCCAGGTGCGGTGCCGTGGGTGCCCCCAACACTGTCTGAGCCACTGGAAGTGGCACCTGCGATTTGGGGGACCCCACCCTGCGTCCCACCTTCCCGCAGCCTCCCCCAGTACCTGTGGGTGCCCAGTGGGCTTCTGGACCATGACCTCAAGCGAACCTTTGCCCACTTTCAGGAGCGACGGGTGCCCGTGAGTGCCTTGGGCAGGTCCTGGCAGGGTGGGGGGCGGCTGGGAGGGGGATCGGGGGACGTCACCCCGTTTCTCTTGCAGCGCCTGTGCTGGCACCACCCGGGTGGGGGGCACCTGCTGAGAGCCGCCAGCTTTCACCCGGCCTCAGAGCCAGGCAGCGAAGACGTGAGGTGGGTCCCGGGGGGAGGGCTGAGGGTGTCCCCCTGGCGTGAGCCCACCTGGAGCTCCCTGTGCCCCCCCAGGTGCCTGGAGACGCTGCTGCTGGGGGACCGCGGGCCCTGCGTGTTGGCCGACGTGGCCGAGCTGCCCACGCTCGCCGACATCCAGCTCGCCCACCTGAGGCTGCGGGCGCTCTGCCTGCCTGGTGAGTGGCGCTGGGTGGGCCCTGGGGACCCCCTAAGCCTCCCAAGGGGGCCGGGCCTTCCCCTCTGCTGAAACCCCATCCCACGGCATCCAGGTGCGGTGGCAGAGGAGAAGTGGCTCTCAGCCCTGGAGGGGACACACTGGCTGGACCACGTCCGGTGAGCAGGGGACAAGGAGGGGCTCGTTGGGGTTGTAGGGGAGGTATTTTGGGGTGTAGGGAGGCAATTCACCCTAAATCCCACGGTGGAATGTGCCCCCCTCAGCCCACCTGACCCCGTGGGGTGATGAGGGCGTTGTGAACGGGCAGCTGTGGCATTTTGGGGTGCCCTGAACCCCGACTTTCGCCCCCCTATCCCAGCATCTGCCTGAGGAAAGCTGCGGAGGTGGTGTCGCTGCTGGCAGGGAAACGCTGCTCCGTGGTCCTGCAAGGTGGGGGCACCACCATGGGGGATGGAAAAGGATGGAGGGGGCTGGAAAGGGGACGCCCCCCCGCCCCTCACCACCTTGCCCCCCTCAGAGCCCTCGGACCGGGACCTGAACTGCCTGCTGGCCTCTCTGGTGCAGCTCCTGGGGGACCCCCACGCCCGCTCCCTGCCTGGCTTCCAGAGCCTGGTGCAGAGGGAGTGGGTGGCAGCCGGACACCCCTTCCCACGCCGGCTGGGGCTGCTCCGCCGGGACGCCCCTCGGGAGGAGGTGAGACCCCCCCATTCCTCCCGGGGTGACAGGAGTCGGGGCCCTGCCTGGGAGGAGGCGAGACCACCCCATCCCGTATTCTCCCCCCAGGCCCCCGTGTTCCTGCTGTTCCTCGACTGCACGTGGCAGCTCCTGTGGCAATTCCCAGCGGATTTTGGCTTCACTGAGGCTTTTCTCCTGGCTCTCCACGACAGCAGCTTCAGCCCCTACTTCAGCACTTTCCGCTTCAGCTGCCAGCGCCAGCGGGGCCGCAGCAGCACGGTGAGGGGCAGGGGCACGTTGCTGCGTCCTCAAACTCTCCCCTTTCACCCCTCCTTCTCCTCACTCTGTCTCTGTCCCTCCATCCCCATTCCAAACTGGAATCGCCCCCCAGATCTCCCACTTTACCTCTTCTTTTCCCCTCCGTGCCTCAGTTTCCCCATCCCAAACAGGGGGGACTGACTTCCCAACTCTTCCCCTGCAGTCCCAGCTGCCCAGACAGACCTACCGGCCCATGGGGGGCTGGCAGGACCCTGGGGGGCACAGGAGAGGCCCCCACACCTGCACCTTCCCCCCGGTCTGGGCCTGGGGCCGGCGCTACACCCGGCAGCAGCAGGAGCAATTCCGGAACCCTGTGGGACCCCCGGCCCCTGCCGAGTCCCTGGCCCCAGGCACGGTGAGTGCGACTCTGCTGGGGGGGGCTGCACCTTCCCTATGCCTCCCTTTTCCCCTTAATCCCTGTTGTTTCCCCCCATTTCTTCTTTCAGCCCCTTTTATTCCTAGCGCCCATTTTTTCACCGCTTTTCCTCCCCTGTTTTCCCCTTAATCCCTATTGTTCCCCTCCATTCCCTCTCTCAGCCCCTTTTATTCCTAACGCCCATTGTTTCACCCCTTTTCCTCCCCTGTTTTCCCCTTAATCCCTATTGTTCCCCTCCATTCCCTCTCTCAGCCCCTTTTATTCCTAACGCCCATTGTTTCACCCCTTTTCCTCCCCTGTTTTCCCCTTAATCCCTATTGTTTCCCCCCATTCCCTCTCTCAGCCCCTTTTATTCCTAACGCCCATTGTTTCACCCCGCTCTTCCTCCCGTTT
>WBMY01016566.1:8708-22053 GCA_013397315.1 Donacobius atricapilla
GATCAAAATGGGAAAAAAAAAAAAAGCAGAGGAGATAATTTTCCACTCAGACAAAGGGCACAATACCCTTTATGTGCTCCAGATAAAGTCCTACAAGCACAACCTCAGTCAGAGAAGGTCCTCTCAGCCCCTTCTCTGTGGACATCACAATGCCATCAATTGTCATCTCACTGGAAGAAAAGACAGAGATGGAAACTAATCCAGTTGAGAATTTTCTGATGTCTACAGGAGCCTTTGCTGTTCTCCAGATTGTCAGCAGTTCCTGGGGTGATGCCTTGGAAAGGCTGACCTGGAACAGAGACTGGACAGAGCTGGAGAATAAAGCAGACATTTATTAAAAGGCCTTTAAGGATACACCTTGGGCAGGACAAGAGCCTGGCCAGGGCTGCGCCCAAGGTGGACCCAGAATGGGCACAAAATGGACAAACGGTCATTAGGTCTCACACTTTTATAAGTTTTGGTCCCTTTGCATATTGGGGTTTAATTGTCCAATTACAGCTTCAGATGATGAATTCCCATCCTTCTTGTTCTCTCTTTTCAGCCCACCCTTGTTTGTGCTTTTGGGCCTGAAAACTTGCAACGTTGTCCTTGGTGTGCAGCAGGAGAAGGATTTGTTTTGTGTCCCTGCTGTGTGCAGAGCTGAGTGACACCGAGTGTGAGCTCAGAGCTGCACCCTGGGCAGCGCAGAGCCTGAAAAACGTGAAAGCTCAAACTGAAGGCATCAGGGGCACCAGGATTCCCAGAGGTGATGCTCTTTCTGAGCTGTGAATAGAACCACAGGGAAATCACACATGGCCTTGGACCATGGAAAATGTCATTCTCTGCCAAAAACAGGTCTGTTCCTGAAATAAGAGGGATGTTTTGGGACATAGCAAGGGTACAGCACAAACAAATTAATTCCACAAACACAGCTCTGCCTGGGTAGCCTGCTCCGAATTCACAAAGCAACCTACTTTGCTCTGTGAAAAGCAGGATCATGACCCATCAGCCCTCAGTGAGACCACAAAAAGCCTCACCAGGATGCACACCCCAAATGTCACGGACTGACCTGGGGTTTCCAGCCAGTTCAGCCACTGAACACATGTGAGAACATCACTGCAGAGCTCTGGTCTTGCTCAGGGCAGTGGGGAATGCAGCTGGAGATGTAATCCGTTGACAGGCAGCTGGAGGGAAGCAGATTTCCATCAAAACCACAGAACGTCAGAATTGCAGAGGCAGCAAAAGCTGTGTGCAACCTGAAACCCTGCTTTGGCCAAGAATATTTACATCTCATTTGGGATCAGCAGCACGGACAGGCCAGCACGTCCAGGCCCCTGGAACACTGACTCAGGAATTTCTGGCATGTTAAACGATCTCTTCTGGGGTTTTTTGGGTCTGTTTTCTTGCTTTTGAACCATCTTTTCAGGTTCCTCTCTGCAGCTGAAGGGATCGGGCATTTTTGTTGCATGAAGATCCATTCCTGAAGTATTTCTGTGGGCACTCACACAAGTCAGGGTGGTAAGGAAAAGTACCAGGGATCTCAGCTAAAACCTCACATCATCTGAATCCCTGGCATGTAGTTCTGAGTTAGTTGCTATTATAATTTCTTCATTAATTTGTGTTATTACTTTGGCCCCTAAGCTCTCCTTTCACAGACCAGGATCAGGTTGTGCAAGTTACAATGTGACAAAAATGCAGTTTATTGTGCAAAGAAATGGATTTCCACCACATTTTGAAGCTGTATTTCAAGTTTGCACCAAACTTCAAGAATTGAGTCAAGTGTCAAACCTTTGTACTCTTGGACAGGGGAGTGATACAGAAGTAGGGTCAGGATCCAAAAGGATATTTGGCAGCATTTCCATGCACAGACAGGTTGGATGGGGCTTGGAGCAACCTGGTCTAGTGGAAGGTGTCCCTGCCCATGGCAGGGATGTGGAGACTAGAGTATCCATAAAATCCCTTCCAATCGAAACCATTCTGGAACCTTGTGGTCAATCCCCATCCCTTCTTCCCCCAACCCCTGTATCCCTCTCCATCAGTGGGTGAACAGAGGGGAGGTCAGTTGTGGCTGGGCCAGCTGTGTCCATCGCAGCAGGAAATCTGTGGGTGGGAGAGGGAAGCAGGGCAAACGAGACTCTGAGGATTCAAAGCAAATACCCTATGCCAGCCTCATCACAGGCCCTGTGACAGTCATGTCCTCACCCGGGTTCTGGGATTTGGCTCAGGGACCCATTTCAGGTCCTGTTTTAAACATATATAAGTATATATAAAAATTTGCTTTAGAGCTCCCTTCTGTGGTTATCTCTTTTCTGTCCCCTGCCTCCTGCCACTCTCCCTCCCATCCCTGCACTGGGTTGCTGGTGTCCTCTGCTGAACCCCAATAGCCACCCAAGCCATGACCCTCCTGAGAGGCTTCCCCAGGGAACAGTCATGGCCCCCAGACTGCCAGAGCCCAAGGACAATTTGGACAATGCTCTCAGGCACGGGGTGCCATTTTTGGGGTTGCCTCATGCGGGGCCAGGAGCTGGACTCAATGATCCTTGTGGGTCCTGTCCATCTCAGGGTATTCTATGATTTGGAAGTCACCACTTTTACCTCTTCGTCTCCCACACAAACCATCCTGGGACCTCTTCCTGGTCCTATATCCCTCATTGAAGAGGAAAGAAGGGTCTTTTCTGTCCTCCCCAACACTACACAACCTCCACACAGTTGCAGTGGTTTCAATTCAAGAATACTTTGAAGATGGGGCTGAAGTAAAAGGTGGAGATGCCAAAACCACAACCTACAAAAATTTCCCAAAGATGGGATCTTGCCTTCACACCTACCAGAACTTCCAGACGTTCCCAAGGAATTTATCTGGATGAGTGGAGTTAGCAAGGCTGCCCCCAAATCCACCCATCCTTGGAGGGCAGACCCAAGACATTAAGCCCATGGAGGAGCTTTTGTTGCTGACTAAAAACCACACGTTTACAGAGCTCACTGGGAGTGGACACCAAGCCCTTTTCCAGCACGAAAAGCTGCCCACCACCCTTGCTGCGGGTGGAGGAAAGGGGGACATCCATGAATGTCCTCCCCACCCCACACTCCAGCCCCCTAGGGAAGAACCGCATGCTCTCCCTGGAGCTCGTGGCTCCGGAGACTTCGCCACAGCAGCATTCCTGTGCTTCTGAATACAGCCACTAGAGGATGGCAGTGTCCCAGGCCACGCTGGGAATCACCAAATCCTGCTCTGGAAACCGACAGCACGGAGAGCCCATCAGCGCCAGGGCCCCAAAAATATCCACCCCGAGTCACTCCAGTCCAAATCGCAAGCTGGAAGTTCCCAGCCCTCAGCTCTGCTTCGCATCCCAAGCAAAGGCAGGCCCTTTGGAGACTGGAAATTGGGATTTTACAGGGGGATCAGCCCCCACGTGCTTCCTGGTCCCCTTGGGACACGTGGCTGTGTTTTGATGAGTTACCTGTTGTATTTCCAGATCTCACTGTGTCTCCTCCCCAGTTTCTGTGACCACGAGATCAGAGCCCTGTTATCAGGGAGTTCCTGCCACCTCCATGGTTTTCTTGTATCCACCATCAGAGGTTCTGACCTCTGGGCTCTCCATGGAATCATGATTTCCAGCAAAAAGCAGAGCCTGATGAGCCAAGGAGATGGAGGCAGCCCAGCAGCTCGGCCCCAGCATCCCCCCAGGACACCTTTGAGGGGATTTTCAAGGCAAATATCTGGAAATGATGGATGCCAAGTAGAAGCCACATTATGCCAAAAATGTCCTCTCTGAGCCACAGCTTGAAGGAATATTCCCCCTTGTGAGGAAGCATAACAGCCAAGCTGAGCTGCAGAATGAGATGAGCTTTGAACAAGAGCTCATTGGGGAATTAAACATCATTAGTTATATCAAAACAAGATCATGGATATGAGTGTGGTGAGACTTGAGGCTGCCTCATTCATGGGCATCCATCACCCTGCTGCAGCCAGAGATCCTCAATCACCCACGGGGAATCCACCTGCCTGCTTCCCTGGGGCTGAATTCTGCCCAGTGGGACGAGTGTTTTGCTCCAAGCAGAGAAGAAAATCTCCATTTCCTCATGGGTTTGAGCAAAGCAACCAGGACATCAAGAAGAATTCATTATCTCAGTATGCAAATCAGTCTCAGTATGCAAATAGACTGGATTTGCTCGTGTGTCCTTGGAGTGAATACCGGCAGTGATGTGACATCTTCTCACAGGTCGCCTGTGGCTTTCCCATTCCCTCCCGCAAAGATTCCAAGTACACAGCCCCTGCCTGGTGGGTCTGCTGGGCTGGCCCCAGCACACCAAGGGCTCTCTTGGGCTGAGGAGCCCAAAATGGAACATGGCCTCCAGGCTTGGTCTTGCAGTGGTCCCAGATGCTGCTCTGCAGGTGTCCAACCTGTCCCAGGATGTGACATCAGCCTCTGCTGAACCTCAGCAGTGTCCTGTGGGCCTCATCCTCCATCCTGCTACATGGCCTCCCTACTCCCCAGTTTGGTGTTATCCCCAAAATGCAAAGCCCCACTGCTGGCTCTGGGAAATACCAAGAAAAACCTCAGAGGCTGGGAAAAAAAAAGTATTAAAACTCCTTGAGTGCCCCACACACATTGGGGACCATCTTCACAAACCATTGGCTGCTTTTGGGGGCTGGAGGGGTGTGGTGGCACCTCTCCCTTCCCAGGATGTATCCCAGTCCTGGGGAGGGGGACCTGGTGGCACAGAATCCTGCCACAGCATCCCTGAAACCCTTTGCTGCTGCCAATTAAAGTCTCTGATGTCAGTGCTTTGATTCCAGGCAGTTGCATAACACCTGGAGGTGTTCAGGGCTCCGCGCTGCATGGAGGGCAGGGCTGGAAATAGATCCACAGAATTCCAGCTCCCTGCTTTCCCTCCTTTGCAGGCACGCCTCCATCCTGGCGTGGGGACAGGTGGGACGGATGGCCCTTGGGAAGAGGCTGTTCCTCCCATAGGAAGGCGGTAGCAGAAGCACTGGTGTCCCACCCTGTGGCACCTCCAGAGGGGTCCCCAGCTTGGTGTCCCCTGCCACCCTCCCACGGACCATCCAGACAAGCATCTGGACCCCTTTTCCTCCCAGTGGGAATTTCCATGTGGTGGCTCAGCTTTCCCCACCCAAACAGAGTTATAAAAGGGCACTGCAAGACCTGAGGCCCATCCAGCAAATTCCTCCAGCGTCAGGGGTAGGTTTTCATGAGGGACTGGGCTGAAGTTTTAGAGCTGGAGCCAAGCCCAGCTGAGTCAAAGCTCCCTACCAGCTTGCCAGCTGGATGCAGTGTTGTATGGGACAGGCATCCAGCCAGAGGCAGATGAAGCACAGCCCAGGTCAAGTGCTCCTCAAGCACAAAACAAGGCATGGGATATGTGAATGGAGTCAGGAGCCTCCTCCCCGGACCAGCCTTCTCTGTAGATCATAAATAACCCCAGGGATGCTCAGCTCAAGATTTCCTGCTGCCACATGGAAAAGCTGGTGGTTGGAAGGGCATAACGAGCTCTCCTGGCTCTGCCTGGGACAACTGGTAAAGAGCATCTTCTGCACCAGGTTCAGGGTGGGTTTTGGCCAACAACTGACCGAGGTCACCCGGCGCCACTGACCAACAGCAGCCTCAAAATTCTAAGGACACTTCCCAAGTTTTCTGGGTCAAGGCCACTCCCAAGGCCTTGGGACAATCTTGTGTGGAGCACAGGTCTCCCAGCCCTGCTCTGCAGAGGCAATAATCCTCTTCAGCTCAAGCCAAGGCTCTGACCTTGAGTTATCCAGATTTTGGGGAGCGACAATGTTTTCCAGAACTTCCTGCTCTCCCCCCTCCGTGTGTTGGCGTCCTACACATTTCCCATGGGAATTGCTGATCTCTCCTTCTCTGTTCCCAAGGGCAATGTGAAAAAGCATCACTCAGTGCCCTGAGAAGGACAACGTGGCAAAGGCAGATGGCCCCAGGGAGAGTGGGTCACCCTAGTGGGCTGTGCCTCAGTTTCCCCAGCTATCAAAAGAGGATTAGTTCACTTCCAGGATGTCATGAGGCTCAGGAATAAACACTCCTGGGGCAGGATCAAGCCTCACAAAGGCAGCAGCTTATCTGGACTGCTGCAAGCACTGCCCAGGAAGAGGAGATGTGGTGGAGCATCACCTCCCCAATTAGCCTGGTGACAGGCAGGGGCACCACAGGTGTGGACGCGTGAGGAGCTGGCTTTCTGTGTGCCAATCGCTGAGCCCTGGTTGTTCCAGTCTTTCCATTTATCCAGAGCATAAACACAAGGAGGATTTAAGAGAGCTGATGCCACACCTGCCCTGTGTGGCCTGCCACGTGCTGCTCTCCTGCCAGGGTGGGAGAGGAGGTGAAGCCCTTTCCTAGCACAGCTTCCATTTTGGGAAGGTGCTTCTGGGCTGGGATTTCTCCTGATGGAGAGATGTTTGAGGAAGATTTCATAGCAAAATGGAGAAAACACGGTAAGCATCATCCTGTTAATGGAGCCCCAAGCCCACTCAAGAGCAAGGAAACCCCCCCCTCAAGGGTTTTAATCCATATGTTGCACCTGGGGAAACTGAGGCACAGGGATGCAGCTGCGCCAGAGGGCTCCCAGCCACTGTTCCTCTGTGGGCACTGGAGGATTTTGGGGTGCAGGTGGGATCTTGCATCTTCCCTCACTTTATTGCCCAGCTCATCTCAGATACCAATCTCCCCGTCCACTCTGTCCTTGTACAACTGCCTTAATTACAGCTCCAGCAGAGGATCCCAGCCTTCCCTCCTCACCCACTGCCTCCTGAACCTGCCTGAAATCCAATAAGGAGCCAACCTTCTTCCATTACAGGCTTGGGATCACTTCCCACAGCACGGGGTGACATCTGGGTTACTCTGCCCAGGCTCATATTGCAAACCCAGTGCCGCTTCCCACCTGCTCAGGCTCAAAAATATATGAGTGACACCGATGCCAACTTCCAAAAAAACCACCGGCTCCTCTCCATGGCCCCCAGGGCCAGGGCAGCTTTGCAGGAGCACCACAGTTGTTGTCTGCACACAGGAAGTCCCTTCTCACCTCACTTCAGTGCCAGAGGGTGGTGGTGGTGAGGGGAGCTACAAACCCTCATTTGGGGGACAAAGACAGATCCAGATTGTCAGGGTGAGCATCTCATCACGCTGCTGCCTGCACAGCACCATGTTTTCCAGGTGTTTGGCCGTTCAATGTGGACACTGAGGAAGAGAAATAAACGCTTCGAAATGACCCATGGGCAAGATTCGCTGACTCAGCGAGTTTGTGAGTGCTCCAAGAAAGGCCAAGACCTTGGCCAAAACAAAAAACCAAACCTTTGGAGGAAGGCTTAGAGAAGAATCCTTTTGGGTGACTGGTGGTGCATTCAGCATTTTTTTCTCCCTGCTCTCCCAACCAGGTTCTTCCGGCTCCACGGGAAGCCTTGGCCAGCTCCCTGTGTTTACATCCCCGGGAGATGCTATCGGGAGTTGAGGCTCTGCCTGTACTTGCAGAGGGTAAATCCACATTCGGTGCGAAGGGTGGGGACTTTCCTCTCTCCCAAGTTAAAGACAAGCTCAGAAGAGTTGCCTCAGTGTCTGCTGTCCTCAACACACAGGCATTTGATGTCCGCTTCCATGGATTTTCAGATGTGGAACAGAGAGGCTAATCAGCCCTCCTGGCTTGTGCCAAGTGGTAGCCAAGAGAAGAGAGCTGGAGATGAGATTTCTGGGAGAGGCTCCAGAGGATTTAATTTTCATTAGGTTGTCTTTGTATTATTATCTGTTTGTCTTAAATAGAAGTTACTCGCTCTGCACAAGCTTTTGCCATCATGCAGGACGCACTCTCCTCATAAGTCAGGAGGGTGTGGTGAGCCCCAGATCCAATGTGCTCAGCTCCAAAAGCATTCAGCCATCAGCTCTCTGGTCATCTCATTTGCTGGGTGGTGGTCCCTTATACCCAGAGACCTTTGATGTTGTCCATCCCATGAGCTCCCCTCTGAATCCTCCCAAATTACAGATCCAGGGAATCATGGAATGGTTTGGGATGAAAGGGACCTTAAAGACCATCTATGCCCTCCAATTTTCACCTCCTGGGAAACTTACCCCATTTAAAAGTTGTCCCTGGCCTTATCCAGGAGCCCTGTGGATGCTCCCGAAAGGTTTTTCCCAGCCTAATCTTAAATCAAGCCTGGCTTATCAAGTGTGGTCCCAAACAAAAGCAGTCTGTGGAATAAGTCTGAGCAAGGGGCACTGTTCAATGAAGTTGGTCTGGATTCTCCTGCTCCCCTACTCCAGCTTAGTCTCCTAGACCCTATTTCCACAAAAAAAAAAAAAAAATCCAAAAAGCAGATTACCCTCAAACCCAAATTTTTTGTCCATTACTCCACCCTACAACTAAATCCATGTGTTAGAGGGAAGTGGCTGCTCCTGGTGAGGTGGGAATTGCCTTGTATTCCCAACACAGCTGCCCAGAGGGGAGTGAAATCCCTGAAACTGCTGAGTCTTGGGAGGATGCCAGTGGCAGATCACTGGAGCTGTCAGCTCCAGCTCCTGCACAGTCTCGTGCCCAAGCACACCCCAGAAAAGTGCCTGGGATGGATCCCACCTGCAAACTCCAAGTGCTCCTGGACAGGATGTACCTAGCAAAAACCCAACCCAAGAGCTGGCAGAGCTCTAGGACAAGGCAGTGAGTGTGTGCGTGTGACTGTCTAAGCCTGCAAGGGACAGCTTGGACCTGTTCCCAGTTTGGAGCATTCCTGTCTCTTTATGGCTGATGTTCTCCAGATGTTTTGTATTGCAGCCTCATGTGGAAACCCTCTGGCCCCAGGGCTGAATCCTGCTCAGCTCTCCACATTACACCCGGCAGAGAGGAGGAGGAGGAGGGGTTTACATCGCTCTATCCTCATCATTTATTATATTTAAAGCATGAATCAACCCTGGGATGCACCACAGCTGCCCTGAAAGTGCCTATTCCCATGCCTGCTTATCCTTTTGAACTCTTTTTTCCCAAGGAAACACCACGTGTGATCACCCCCTCTCCACAAGCCCATCAAGTGCTGTAAAGCAGAAAGATACGGATACAACCTCTGGCTTAGGAAGTCCCGAAGCAGCAAATTGCCGGAAACTGAGAGAATATAATGTGGAAAGCATTCCCCTGGCTTGGCCCTCGCCTCGCATTCCTGCGGAGCAGCTCCCCCCAGTCCCAGCCAGGGGATGGATACCAGCAGAGTTGGACCGTGGCTCTGAGCCAGGAGGAGCTCCCATGCCACTGTGATTGCATGTTCCTTGTCCGTATTGTGCATTTCAAGTGGATTTTGTTGAACCCAAGGACCCAGCTGGTTTCACTCCCTGCCTGTGTCTCTGTCAGATGGGATGAGGTGTTGGTGCACTCCTAAGGGATAAGGGGGAATCTGGTTACTCTCCCTCAGGTCTTGGCTCTAGTTTGGTCCCTGAAGGGACATTCTAAGGTGCCATCCCCAGCAGGGACATGGGTTTGGCAGCATGGATGCAGTGGGACATCCCATTCCCGTGCACCAGTCACGGCACAGCTGATGGACACGGTGTCTCCAACAAACCGGTTTGACTTCCCTTTAGGAAACTTCCTCATCTACCATTAACAGATATTTTAAGACACCCCTCCTTTATCCATCTCCCTTCTCATTTCTCCACACTCCATACATCACTGAGGGTGAGAGCAATCCAGCTCTCTACCCTCTGCAATCTTCCCATCGCTGGGGGCTGCTTCCACCCCAGCCCACTTTTCCATTTTCCACCCATCCTCTGCTCTTCCCTGCAAGCACATCCTTGTGCACATCCTCGTGCTGGCTCCTGCCAGGACAAGGGCACTCAGCCTCAGTGAGGGTCTTTTTCCCAGAGCAGGAGGGTGCAGGTGGAGCCCAGTGGCATTAATGGGGTGAGGGAGGGTCTGGCTGCCTGACGGGAATTCCCGGCTGCTTCCTTGCCTCTCAGGAACCACCTGCATCCTCCAGCAAATGCTCCCTGCTCCAGAAGGCGGCACTTGAAAAGTTTTCCTGGCCTCAGTGGTAGGAAAATGCTCACGGCAATCAGCTCTCCATCCTGACCATGCCGAGCCCAGCTTCAGGCTGTGCCAAACCCCCCAAACTGCCAGGGAGGTTCCCAGCAGGATCAGTCCCAGCGGTGGCTCTGAGCGCCACAGCCACATCTCCCCTAAATGAAGCTTTCAGCATTGCCTGGTGATGTCCAAGTTGATAATTTTTCCCCGGCCCATTTTTGGTCTGGGGCAGAAGCAGGAGGAAGACGTGGACCCACATGGATACAGGTTGTGTTATTTCACCTCCAAGCACCTGCAGACAGGTTCTTGGAGATGCGACTTAAAACCCAATTTACTTCCCAGCTTGGATGCAAGCAGTGACTATCTGAATTCCCCCTTCCTACTGGGGCTGGCAGGATCCTGTACTGCAGCCAAGCACCTTGGAGCGTGATGAAGAGGAAGAGCTGCAGGGTTTTGGTTGCCACCCAGGAGCAACACCTGCTCCACTTGCTCGGCAGGGCATGATCCTCAGGGTGGGATCACCCTGGGTGGATGCAAAGGCCGACAAGGAAGGTGGGAGCTGGGTCAACCTTGGGCAAGCCCTGCCAAGGCAGTGTCATTGCTTGACTCACAAAGTCATTAATGAATCAAAGCTCCTGGGTAATTGCTGTGACGAGGAAGAGGAAGAGCCTGTGCCGCTCCACCCTGCTCTGCATTGGGCTGGCCAGGGGTAGAACCACTGTGGAAGGGTCGGAGAAGAGGTGTGAGAAAGCAGGGCTGCACCCCGAGCGAGGCGCAGCGCCGGCGGGACCGGCTGAGCAACGCCACCGCAGCAGGGAGGGAGCGAGGGAGGCTCCCCACAGCCCGTTCAGAGGCAGGCATGGGATGGGCTCAACCTGATATTTATAGAATCATAAAATCGTCCAGGTTGGGAAAGCGCTCCAAGATCATTCAGCACAACCATTGGCCAACAAGTGTTCTTGGCTGAGAGGGGACAGGGTCCCCCTCAGATCAGCTGGCAAAGCCACCCCAGAGACCTCAAGTGAAAGGACGGGAGAAGGGGACGCAAGGAGTGGGGAGAGCCATCAGGATGGATGAAGAAGGGAAAAATATCCACTTCACAGTGGAAAAAACCCAGAAGAGTGAAGTGGATATTTTTCCAGCGAGGGACTGTCCAGGACCTGGCAGCGCTATGCCATGGGCACTGGGACCAAGGAAGGGGATGATCTGCAGGAACCCAACCCTTCCTCTGCCCACCAGGTCTCTCATTCACAACACCTCTATGATTGGCTTGGCCAGGCTGGTGACACTGAGGGTCCCTTTGACCACAAAAGAAAAGATATAGGGATAGATCAGAGAATCATGGAATCATTGAAGTTAGAAAAGATCATTGAGTACAACTGTTCCCCATCACTGGCAATCCCACCACTGCCCCCTGTCCCCAAGTGCCACATCCACATGGCTTTTAAATCCCTGCAGGGATGGGGATTCCACCACTGCCCTGGGGACCTTTCAGGGCTTGACCATCCTTTCAGAGAAGAAATTTTCAGAGGGGCAGGAGATCCTGACAGGCTGTGGGAGGCAGTGACAGGGCTGCTGCCACCACTCCAGCCCCCATCTACTTTCCAGGGACACTTCAGTCCCATACTTGTCACCCCATTTGGATTGGGGCGACAACAGATCTGCCGTGGCATTCGTAGTCCAGCATTGCCAGAGAGGAATGAGAGGAGAAAGGAGACATTTTCCACCTTCCCACGGGACAGACCCGCCCTCCCTTTATCACCCCATCTCCATAAGGTCCAGGCACGCAGCCGGGCTGGATCACAAGCATCTTCACTCATCGAGTAGGAAAAACAGGATTCTCTCACACATACAGCAAGGTGTTGTTAGCAGGGACACATGGAGCAGGGAGAAAGTGAGCAGTGTGGTTCCCTCTGAGCCAGGGAGGGAATCCGAGCTTGGAGATGCATCCCCACACCCCCAATTAGCTGAATTTGGGAGCCCCCATCTGGCACCTTCCTCTGCCAGCATGGAGGCAGGCAGGACTCTGCACATCCAGTCTTCCCCTTCCACTGAGGGGGACTGCCTTGGGCATGTCCCCGTACAGGCAGCAGCGCTTCCCAAAGGGAAACTGAGGCAGGGAGAGTGGCGCACCACAGGAGGTTCTCTCTATAACTGGCAGTAGATCCTGGGCATAAGGCAATGTCCAGGAGCCCTGGGCCAACACTGGAGTCACAAAAATTGCCCATGTCCAGAGAGCCATGGGGCCATTTCTGTGTGTTTTTTATTTTCTCTCATCCAGGAAAAGAGGCTGGACATGCCCTGGCTGTGTATGTTGGTAGCCCAGAAAGCCCCCATGTGCCCTGGGCTCATCCCCCAGTGTGGGCAGCAGGGGAGGGGGTGGGATTTTGCTCCTCTGCCCTGCTCAGGTGAGACCCGACCTGCAGAGCTGCCTCCAGCCCTGGGACCCCCAAGAGCAGAAGGACATGGAGCTGCTGGAGCCAGTCCAGAGGAGGCCACGGAGATGCTGCAAGGGCTGGAGCCCCCCTGCTCTGAAGCCAGGCTGGGAGAGCTGGGGGTGCTCACCTTCAGAAGAGAAGGCTCCAGGGAAACCTCAGAGCCCCTGCCAGGGTCTAAAGGGGCTCCAGGAGAGCTGGAGAGGGACTTGGGACAAGAGCCAGCACTTTTCTCACCAGGAAAAAGCGGAATGGTTTCACAGTGACAGAGGGCAGGGTTAGATCGATATTAGGAAGGAATTCTTCCCTGTGAGGGTGGGGAGGCCCTGGCACAGGTTTCCCAGAGAGACTGCGGCTGCCCGTGGATTCCTGAAAGTGTCCAAGGCCAGGTTGGGAACAGCTTGATCTGGTGGAAGCTGTCCCTGATCATGGCAGGGGGGTTGGAACAAGATGAGCTTTAAGGNTCCACCCTGCTGCCGCAGCGCCCGGGATGCCCATCCCAGTGTCCATCCTGCTGTCACAGTGCCCGGGATGCTCATCCCAGTGTCCATTCTGTCACAGTGCCCGGGACCGCCGTGTCTGGCTCCCCGTGCAGCCTGGAAAGGGAAGGAAGGGGGGAAAAGAGGCTCAGCTTCCCTTGCACGTCCAGAACATCCTCGGGCCACCGCGTGACGCTGGCTCTGGGTGAGATCCCAGCTCCAGGGTGATGTCATTTCCCCTACAAGTGATGTCGTGTCCACGGGAAAGGGACAGGGATGGGGACAACTGGAGGGGTGTGGGCAGCGATGAGCAGAGTGGGACAGCGCCCACCCGTGCACCACCCCCGGTGCCACCTCCTGTCCTCTCCGCATCACTGCTCCTGCCACCCCGTCCCCACTGCCATCAACCCCTGCCATTCATCTTCACCCCGT
>WBMY01016566.1:22263-50538 GCA_013397315.1 Donacobius atricapilla
GTGCCAAGGACAAGTCTCGCAGCACTCCCTCCCCTCCAGCTGCAGCTCCTGGCTTTGCCCCGGAGTGCCCAGGGCTGGCCTGCGTGGGAGGAAAGGCAGAACTCGATTTCCGAGTGCATTTGCTTCCCAAATCCATCCCGTCAGCTGCCGGCAGCGGGTCCCTGCGGGGCTGCGCAGGCTCTTCCCAGCACCAGGACTCCCAGCTCGAGCGTGCCCAGGCGAATCCCTCCCATGCCGAGCGGGGATTCCCACAGCGGGAATAAGGCTTCACCCAGTGAAAACATCCAGCGGATCGGCTTCCTGCCTCATCGCTCAGGAATCCCGAGGTCAGGGCCGGCGAGTCCTCCCACGGCAGCGCGTCAAGCCGGGAGCACGGGATGCTCATCCCAGTGTCCATCCTGTCACAGTGCCCGGGATGCCCATCCCAGTGTCCATCCTGCTGTCGCAGTGCCCGGGATGCCCATCCCAGTGTCCATCCTGTCACAGTGCCCGGGATGCCCATCCCAGTGTCCANACTGGAGGGGTGTGGGCAGCGATGAGCAGAGTGGGACAGCGCCCACCCGTGCACCACCCCCGGTGCCACCTCCTGTCCTCTCCGCATCACTGCTCCTGCCACCCCGTCCCCACTGCCATCAACCCCTGCCATTCATCTTCACCCCGTCCCTCCTGCCATGCCCTGTCCCCATCTGCAGTCGCTGCCACCCCGTCCTGTCCCCACTGCCACTTCACGTCCCTAAAGTCATCTCCTGTCTCCACAGCCCTTGTTCCCACAGTCAGCCCATATCCCCCTACATCATCCCCTTTCCCCAGTGCCGCCCTGTCCCCAGTATCACCCCTGCCACCCTGTCACTTTAAGTCCTCACTGCACCATGTCTCCAGTGTCACCCTCTGCCCAGTGTCAGTGCATGTCCCCAATGTCTCCTTCTGCCCCCACAGTCACTCCCTGCCCCCTTGTCTACCCTCCGTCATCTCTGTCTGTCCCATCCCCGTGTCCCCTCCTTTCCCTGTCACCCCGTCACCTCATCACCCCTGTCAGGCCCCTCCCCGTCACCTTCCCCTGNGGGCGGTGCGGGCGGCGCGAGCCCCGGCGGGACAGCGCGGCGGCGGGTGAGTGCGGGGGCGGGAGCCCCCTGGGGGGCCGGAGGACCGGAACCCCCCCGAGCGCCCATATGGAGGGTGGGGACCCCCCCCGGGGACCCTCATGTGGGGTGGGGCCCCTCCCTGTGCCTTGTTCTGTGGGGAAGGGACCCCTCTCCATCCCCTCTGTATGCCTGGGATCCCTCCCTGTGCACCCCTCTGTGGGGCAGGGTCCCTCTTGCAGCTCCGCTTTGGGCAGGACCCTCCCTCCCTCTTTGCCTTGTTCTGTAGGGAAGGGACCCTCTTCCAGCCCTCCCTGTAGGGTGGGACCTCTCCCTGCGCCTTGTTCTGTAGGGAAGGGTCTCTCCTCCATCCGCTCTTTGGGCTGTACCCTCTCTCTGCGCCTTGTTCTGTGGGACAGGGTCTGTTTTCCAGCCCTCTGTGGGGCAGGACCCTCTCCCTGTGCCTTTTTCTATGGCACACGGGTCCCACTCCATCCCCCCCTGTGGGGCAGGGGCACCCCCTCCTCAGCAGCTCCCATGGGGGACAGGGTTCCTCCGTCTCTGCTCCACAGTCCCCTCTGGGGCAGGGACCTCCACGGGGCAATGGAGCAGTCCCCATGTCCCTGCAGACCCCTAAGGGGACATTCTCAGGCGCTCTGGGCTGTGCTTTTGGGGTGTCCGGCAGCACTATGGGGCTGCCATAAGGTCCCGCTGGGGGGGGCAGAGGGGACAAGCCCAGAGCAGGGCACAGCAGAGGCTGGAGCCACGGACTGGGGCTGCATCACCCCGGAGGGATGGAGGGGGGGCTGGGGTGGCACAAAGGGACAGGGGACATGTCCCCACCCAGTGCCCATCCTGCCCGGACCCCCCTGATCAGGGGGAGCTCCTGGGGGTCCCACCCCACGCTCCGCTCAGGGTCCCCAGGTCACCTCAGTTCCCGGTAGCCGCTGGCTTGGAATCAGACACGTCCCCTTGCCTTCCTGGGGCCGAGACAGGACGCTGCGGGTTTCTTCTGCTTTAAATGCAAACCGAAAAAAAAAAAACCCACAAACACCCAGAAATGGGAAAAGCTGCTTTTTTGGAGTTACACGGGGCTGCTGTTCTGCCCTGCCGGCACGTCTGTTCCCTCCCTGCATTCGCCGCTTTAGCAGGGGATGCGCTGGGGATCCTGGGGACTGGAAACCGACGGGTGAAAATGCACCTCCTGCGGTTCGGGGGTTTGGGCTTTTTTTGTTTGCTCAGTTCAGCCTGGCTTTGTCTTGGCCGGGGCGCACGGAGGAGAACACGCGTGGGTCTCGGTCACCCCACGAGCGGCGCCGGCTCCGTGGGATGTGCCAGCGTCTGTGTCTGGGGGTTGCTTCCCCCCTCCCGTGCACACCTTTGGCAGGAGGCTTGGATGACATCTTGCTCTGGCACGCTCCTCGCCTTTGATCTCGAGTTTCCTGCCATGGATAACGTGTTCGGCAACACGCGAGCCCGGCTCCGCAGCTGCCGGGGAGGAGACGCGGGTGCCTCCTCCTCGTCCCGGTTTTCCCCAGCTGGCTCCTGCCTACAGCTCCTGGCTTTCCTTTGTTTCGGGTGCTGCCGGGACGGGCTCTCACGGCCCAAGGATGCTCTGAACGGAGCAAAGCCAAGCACAAAAAGACACCCCCCCCAATCCCTTTGTTTCCAGGCGTTTGCGGGCTCAGATGGTTTTCACACGGCAGCGTTTCGTATGCCCAGGCCCATAAATCGACTACTTAATGTCGCTTTTTTTTTTTTTTTTAAACCTTTTCTGAGTTATTTTGGGTACTTTAGTTTGCAGGGAGCACATCCCGGCTGCAGGCTGTGCTGGAGGGATGCGGCAGCTTCCTGGGAACGGGGTGAATTTGCCAGAAGCATAACTGGAACATCTCGTGGTTGTCCTCTGGTGTCCTCCTCGCGTCTCCTCGGGTGAGCAGAGCCATAAGCTCTCAGCACCACACTGAAATCTGGGATCACCAGCCCTTCTCCTGGGAGAACTCTGACCCTGGTTTGCAAGACCCGCTGCCAGCAGCAGCTTTGGGGACAGAGCAAGGTGAACAAAGCCCAGGCCCGTGCTCAGCAGTGATGGCTGAAATCAGCCTTTTTTTAAAAACAAATCCTTGATGTTATAGAAAGTAAAATATAAGTTCTAATATTATTATCATCATCATTTTTTAGATCCCTACTGCTGCTTTATTTCCCTCAGGTGTTGGGTTTAATAGCAAAACCATCACCTGAATTCATTTGAATGCTATTTTTTTTTTGCACGACAGACGTACACAAAGCACGTTAAGCGTGTCAAACAGCCCCTGAGTAAATCATGTTGTTTGCTCTATTACTTTATTCATACGGGTTCGATGCTCCAGCTGATGCGTCTGGAGTGCTGTGCCATCTGGAGCAAAAATTAAATACAAATTTGGCCCCTGGCCTGCAAAAATAACAACCCCGTGCCCCACTAATAATCGGCAGTGGCAGGATAGAGCCCCTGACAGAAGAACTGCTTGGGGGCAATGTGGAAGGAACCCAAAATGCATTAATTGATGTATTTAAAACATTAAAAAAGGGAAAACAAATGCTTCCAGCCCCGTGTGCCAGAAGCAGGCAGGAGCAATGATGTGATCCTGTCACCAAGTCATGGGGCTGATACTGGCAGATGATGGTCCTGATGCTGAGTGGGTGGAGGTGCGTGTGTTGGTGATTTCCCTCATCTCTCAGCCTTGCTGCTGAAGGAAGTCCCCTCTACAACCTCCCACAACTTCCGTTCCACCACTGCTCCGCTCAGGTTTGCTAATTTTGTCCCTGTTCACCAAGTCTGGGTTGGACACTCCAGGACTGCTGCTTGGGGTGCTGGCATTGCTGTTTGGTCAAAGGCTGTCTCAGATTTGGCAAGAACAAGGTGTGGAGTTGGGTCAGCTCTGCTGGAATTGACTGCCTGTGCATCCCAGGCTCAGATCCAGTTGTCTCCAGGTGTGATTGGAGATAACTGTGATGGACCAGCTGTGAAAGACACCTTGGGGTCAGCGTGCTCTGAACCTTGTGGGATCTGTCGGATCTTCAGATGAGGAATACTGTGTGCCACATGGGAAATAAGATGATGGCTGCTGGTTGCTGCCACTGTTCTTGGCTGGAGAGTGGCCCTGGCCCTGTCCTGGGGGAAAGGCAGGTGATGGGGTGGAGGAGGAGGAGGATTCCATGGCGAGGAAGCAGCAGAGCTGCTCAGGACTATCGAGCTGAACCAGGCGTGGAGGTTCTACCCAAGAAAAGCCAACTTCCATCTACTTTCCTGGACTAAATGATGTGTGGGATTACAGGAGAACACCCGGCTTTGCTAGGAGGGCTTTTGTGCTTCTGGACTATCTCTCCAGACATTCCCCCTTGGGCCACCCCTCCCAGTGACCTGCTGTCACCTCCACTTGGGCTGTGTGGCAGAAGACCTTTTGTGAGTGTTTCACTCATAGCCGTAAAACTGCACTTGGATGTGGAAAAGGTGGAGAGAGGCACAGCTGATGCTCATCTCCTGTTCCCACCACCTGCACCTGGAGCCTTCTGCCTTGGGATAACGCGGCTGAGACGTGGTCCTCCTCCACCTTGCCAGGCTCCTGCTGCACAGTAAACCCAAACAAGCCCATCCTTCGGGCCGTGGCAGGAGGTGCACGTCCTTCTGGGGGTCCTCAGCCAATTTGGACCGTTGGTGTGGAAGCTGGAGGGTACTTTTTGGGGTTGAAGCTCCCCCAGTCTGTCTCAGCGGTGGTTTGTGTGGCTGAGCTGGGTTGGTTTGTTTCCGTTCCTGCAATCATTCCCCTTAAAGCTGAGTGCTGTTGACACAAGATAAGATCGGCTGTCGAAGCCATCCCCTCCCCTGTCACTGTTGCCCTGGGAACCGCTCTGACTCGGGTCAGGAGTGTCCTGGTGTGCTGGTGTCCCCACCCCGGGTCGCTGACAGGGCTCTGAAGTGGCATCGGTGATGATGTGTGACGGGGCTGAACTGCAGCTGGGCCCAGTCATCGCCCGAGCCCGGCGGGTGCCGCTCGCTGGGTCGGGAGGTGCCAGCGATCCCATGGAAAACGCGCTTCAGGAGACGACCTGAACCTGCGTGGGTTTGCTACAGCCGTGGGCAGTGGTGATTCTCTTCCTGACCTGAGGGATGGGAAAGCCTTGACGTTGACAGTAGGCTGGAGCAGCGGCTGCTCCTCCATCTCAGCCTACAGCGGTCCCCGCTGGAGATGGAGCTGCATCATCTTTTGGATGCTGCTCCCTCTGGAACAGTAACAGGGGCAATGTGTCATTTTCCTACCTGCCTGGCATGTTTAAATTCCATCAAAGAACAAAAAAACCCCCAATCCTAAAGGGTTTCCAACCGCATGTGGAGGGCTCCTGTGTCCTGCTCACGAATGGTTGTGTGCTGGAGGGATGGTGAGAGGAGACAAGCCTGGCCCTAAGGCCAGTGTGTGGATGGGCAGTGGGAGCTCTTGGACAAAATTAGCTGGAAGCAGCTGGCTCAGCATAGCCGACGGCTGTGACGTCTCATGTTGCTCCAATGCCAGAGCTGCAGCTGGATCAGGCTGTGGAAAAAGCAGAGACACCAAGAAACAGGAGGAGCAGTGAGGACAGGGTGGCAGGAAGCCTGGGCAGGGATGTCCTGCTTTTTCTGCTTCATCTTCAGGACTGTGAGAAGCAAGCAGGAATGACTTCTCCAGGATTATCTTGGCTTTTTTTTTGTTTGTTTCTGGGTGGGTTTGCAGGACACCAGGACTGCTGACAAATGACTCTGAGGGGGAAAAGGATCTTTGCACGGGATAATCCTGGAAGCCCAGCCCAATGTTTGAGGGACAGTGTCCTAGCCAGGTCCTGCAGTGTGCTGTCTTCATGGAGGCAGGGGATGGAGATCCATGTGGCAGCTCAGCCACGAGGGTTATTGATGTGTTGGAAGCCATGGAAGCCCCTGGGAATGGTCACGTAGGAATTGAGATTTCTCCAAAAATGTGGTGGGACTGATAATCCAACTGAAGTGCACCTGCACCAATGCCCACAGCTTGGTGACCGACAGGAGAAGGATCTGGAAACCACTGTGCATCAGGAAAGCTGTGACATCGTTGCCAGCACAGAGTCATGTGAGATGACTCAAAGGAATGGATTGCTGCAATGGACGGGGATAACTGTCCGTGATTTACCAGCAGCCCTGGCTAACTGGGAGGTCCCTGCTGACTGGAAGCGAGCAGATGTGAGGCAGCTGCAAGAAGGGCAGGAAGGAGGATTTGGGGGACTACAGGGCTGTCAGGCAGGTCACAGGAGCAGATCACGCTGAGTGCCCTCACTCATCACCAAGGGGGCAATCAGAGGATCTGGGGCAGCCAGTGTTAGTTTGTGACAGACGAGTCCTGCCTGACCAACCAGATCTCCTTCTCTGACAAGGTGATCTAGTTTGGTGGATGAGGGAGAGGCTGTGGGTGTGTCTGGACTTTGGCAAGGCCTCTGACACCACTTTTTCGTGGAAGGGGCGAGAGTCTCCATCCCTGGAGGTACTTAAAAGCCATGTAGAAGTGGCACTTGGGGACATGGGTTAGTGAAGGCCTTGGCAGTGCTGGGTTAGCAGTTGGACTCGATGGCCTTAGAGGGCTTTTCCAACCTAAACAACTCTATGATTCTGTGATTTTATTATCCCTTCAGAGGATTAATCCCGCCGCTAATGCAGCTTTTCACTCGCAAAGCGCTTTAGAGGAAGTCGCGCCAGGAGAGCGCTTGGAGAGAGAAACTGAAAGTGCTGAGCAGGAGGCAGCTGCCCTCCCGAGTCCAGCCCTCCCACTGACGTTCTCCCAGCCTGTGCAGTAGGAGTGGGTTTCCCAGCTTCTTGGCTCACTGCAGTATTCTGGGGGAAAATACGGGAGCTCCCTAGTTGCGGCAGCTTCCCAGGCGTGGAACCCGGGGCATTTCAGCTCTCCCATCCGTCCACTGAAATCCAGGAGCAGCCCGGCAGGTAAGAAAGCGAACGAAGTCAAGTTACCCATCCAAACTGCGTGGGAGGGATCGGAGTTTCCTGCCCAACAGCTTCAACAAATCCCGCTGAGTGGATCGAGTGGATCGAGTGGATTGTGCTGCCCCGCTGACCGGGGCTCTCTCGGAATTACATCGTCGGGGTATTGTAAGGATCGAGTGATATTTGCCTGCTCTCACCACGCAGAGCTTTGTCCCGAGCAGGCAGATATTTCCTCGGTGCATTAATGACTCCCATTTTCCAATTGTTCCCTGTAAAAACCCGTTGCCAGGCTGGGCTTCCCCCGAGGCGATTTCCTGGCTCCGCTCAAATGCAGCTTCGGGGTTGGGGTTTTTCTTTCGCTTTTTAGTTGAGAAGTGTTGGGTGAGGACCCAGTGTTTCGCTCTCTTGGCGTGTTGAGATAAAAGATAAGGCTTTTGGAGGCTGTGGCAGTGGTGGCCAGCTGAAGTGGGATGGGACTGTGTGGTGTTGGGTGGCTTGAGGGCTGAATAAATTGGGATGAGCTGGATGGAGCCTGTCTGATGGTGCTCGTGTGGGTTGGGTGTCTGTCACCTGAGCCCTGCACCCCAGTCTTGCTTGGCATTCACACCAAAACACCCCCACTGTTGTGCTGAGCGTTGTTTGTGGGCGGCACTTTGGGAGTAAAAGAAGGAAAAATGGATCTTTTTCTCAGCTAGGGCTTTGTCTGAGGGGTGCTGAGTTGTCCTGTGCTTCTGACCGTTCTCGGGGCTTCTTCCTTGTATCCCCCTCCTCCTCCTGAAGCATCTTCGCCATGCAGCTGCCAGTGATGCAGCAGGAGGAGCAGGTCAGCGAGGTGGTGGGAAGGGCCTGGGATGCCTTGCAGCCAGGTGAGAGGGATGGAGCTGGAGACAAGCCTGGTGGTTTATTCAGGTGGTTTATTCCAGCCTTGGACACTAAAGCTGGGAGTAGGAGTGTTGCAGGGAGTTAGGACTGCATGGGGACAGTGGGTGTTTCTCGCAAAGCCCAGCCAGTATTTGTGCCTGAAGACTAAATATCATGTGGTCCTGCATAAAAATGGGCCGGAGAAGAGGGATTCTGCTGCTGTCCACTCAGGCACCTCCAAAAAGAGGGTTTTTAAGACAAGCGGATGAAATAGAGGCCTTGTTTACCCTGAGGTTTGAACCTCAGCCTTTTTGGATTTGTTTTTTGGATGGAATTAAAAGAGGAAAGAAGTAAGCACTGGCAAAAGTTTAGTTTCTTTCTTAGAAAACCAGTGTTTTCTAACAAAAGTTGCTTTTCTTCTCCAAAGGATCCCCTGAATCCTTTCTGCTTCCTTTAGGTTGGATTTATCTCAGCCATTGATATTCTGTGCTGGAACACCCAGCTTAGTAGCAAACTGCTTGATATCAAAACCCAGATTGCACATTGCCTGCTTCATCTTCTAAATCAAATAATTAGTTCTTCAATCTTATGAATCACTCATTGTGAGGGTAGCAGCAGATCCCAGTCTGTTTCCATGAGGGTGCCATGCTGCACTTTCCTTATTAACCCAAGTCCTTGCTGCAAGGCCGTGTGGATGAAGGCTGCTGCTGAGCTGGTCACAGCTTGGGTTTCATTTCTCAGAATTTTTTCTCTTTTCTCTTATTATTAAAATGATGTTTTCCTAGGCCAGTGCAGAGCAAGTGGGGTGGTTGGGGTGGGGTTTTTTAGCTGAAGCATTTATTTCCATCGGAGGAGGTGGAGCCCAAAGATGAGTTGTGAGGCCCTGGCAGGTTGCTTGCCCAGAATGGGATCCTGTCTTGAGCCTACTGTGGATGGACTGATCAGGCTTGCCTTGGATACGCACATCATTCCAGACAACCCTGTGCAGCACTGGGCTGGAAATCCCCCTTTTCCACCCCAAAACCAGCTCCAATGCAGATTTCTCTGCGAGGACTCGCTGTGTGGCAGCCATCTCTGCAGGCTGCTCCACGCTTTTGTTTACATCTGGTAGAAAACTTCTTAAACTTCCTGGCAAGGGAGTAATTCTAAATCCCTTTCAATGAGATCAACGGATTAGTGTCTCAGATGCTTATAAAATTGTGAGGATTAGCCAAGCCTCCCCCCCATTCTTTCTATGCCACGTAACGTCATCGCCGCGTTTTAAAAGGGGATCTCTGTGCTGTTACCAAGAGCTGAAGCAATTTCTGGGAGCCTCTGCAAATCCAAGTGTTTAAAAACCATGTCTTCATCCTCTCCTTTGCTCCCTCTGGATCTTTGTGCAATTTTTAGGGTGTTTTTCTCTTTTCTTCCAGCATCCCTGGCACCAAACCGCGGTAGCTGTTCAAGCAGATAACATTGGGTTTGTGTGGCTTGGCTGCGTTGCGGCGCCTCTGCAGGTAAGTAGGGAGCTGAGCCCAAACTTTTCCTTCACAGAGACTTGCAAATTCCCATCTTGAGAGGACCAGATCTCCCCCCAGAAAAGTGTTATTTCACGAGTTTACCCCTGATTTCAAAGGATTTGGGCTTTTGTGGTCCATCCCCAGAGGGGAACGGCTCTTCTGGGCCGACGGGATGCTCTCACCCCAACTGCTGGGAGCTGGATGAAACTCCCCACACCCACATTCCTGCTGCCTCTTAGTTACAACCTGCACTTTCATTAGGACTTGCTCCCCAACCAGCTCGCAGGGAGCTGACAGGGAGGAGGGTTTAGTTCAAGCCCTGTTGCCTCTCCCCTCAGGGCAGTTTTTAAATGCCTTTTCTCCCGGGTCTGTGGCTGCGTGGTCGCTTGACCTGCGCGAGCAAAGTGATCCCGAACTGCCCAGTGGTAGGAGCTTGGAGCCAGGAATTCCTGGCCCTGACCCAGTAGAGTTTCAGAGGCGAGCTTTTAAATATGTACAAAGACAAGCTCATAATTTCCACTCTACTAATGAGGCCATGGCGTTTTCATTGAAATGTGCCAATAGGCGCTGCGGTGGTATTTTAGCAGCCTTGTACTGTGAATCCAAATGTGATTTAACATGGCAGCCCCCACAGAGCTGAGGAAAACCGGCTTCTCCCGCTGAATTTCAATGATGCTGCTCAGCAGCACTTCCCAAAAAATCCCCTCGGTGGTGGGACCTCGCCTTGTGTTCCGTCCCAACAAAGTTTCCACCTCCCCCCCCCACTTTGGTGAAGGTGGGAATGGGTTGAAAGGGGATATTTAGGAGGGGAAAGTCTTAATTTAAGGCCTGGGTTTAACAGATGTGTGGCTGGCTGGTGCGAGGCGGCGATTTAATGAGCAGGCTGGCCAGAAATATCATTAAATTGCAGTAAAAAAACGGAACGTGAGGGCTCCAGACACCGTGTTCTCTCTTGACCTTTAAAAAGCCACTCGAAGCTGCCAGCCTGCTCGTTGCTAAGCCACCTCCTTAGTGCCACTCATATATTTTCCCTTCTAGTAGGCGATCCAGCACCCGGGAATTCGTGGAGATCCAACAGTAAACTGTTACACGCCTGAGATTCCCACCAGTGGTTTTTAGCTTTGTAGCCTTGAAGCATTAGGAAAATATTTAGCAGGTTTTGTTCAGTCAGCTGCAAGAAAAAAGTCAATTTTAAGTAACTCTCACAGGAGGGGTTTGGTTTGGTTTGCTTTTTTTTTAAAAAAAAGTCATGATCAGCAGCTCAGCTGTAAATGGGGGTTTCCTTATTTAGGGCTCAATTTATGAGGAGCCCCTGTAGAAGCAGCATCCCTGGGCAAAGGAGGGGTGTGGGCAGGTGATGTTGAAAATTTACACCTGCTTGTCCATCACCTCCTGGTTACAGACCCCTGGGTATGGGTACACCTAGATTTTAGAATCACAGAATCTTGGAATGGCTTAGGTTGGAGGGGCCCTTCAAGACCATCTCATTCCGCCACTCTGCCATGCGCAGGGACACCTTCCACTAGACCAGGTTGCTCCGAACCTGGCCTTGAATATTTCCAGGGACAGGGAGTCCACAACCTCTCTGAACAACCTGTGCCAGTGCTTCACTGAGGTCCCTTCATTTTCTGCATCTCACTCAGGTCAGGCCATGGTTCCAGGAGAATGGGGAAGAAGGATAATATCCCATGGCATCACCCTCGGTGCTGAGACTCTGTGACAGAGGAGATGCATTTGTTCGTTGGTGAAGTTTTCTCTCCAAGCACCTCGCCAGGCTGTGCAAGTCTGGCTGTGCAGAAATTCCATTTTCCATTTCCAACTAAATTTTGAGGGGTTTTCCGTCCTTGCAGCTACCTTTTTTGTGCTAGTCCCATAGAGATAAAGCAGTTTTTGTCCTGTTTCCATATCACTCCCAGGAGATTTTTTTCAGGGACTTTCTAAAGTGTTGCAAAACCATCCCAGTCTTTGTTAGCAAGGGAGAAGGAATGATAAAAAAAAAAAAGCTTCCCTAAATCCCAGTACTTGGGTCAAAACCAGGAAAGGGTGGACTGACTATGCAGCTCATTTTTTGGAAGTATTAGGAAAACTTGGAGACGGCAGTGACATGGCATTGGTGTGAATTCCCAGCAGGCAGGGGTTTGGGATTAGGTTTTCCTGAAGCCTTTTTCAGGCTGTCAGGATTGTAAAATACAAACCTGGCCAGATCAAAGTGGGCTCAGGGGAATGGCTGCTCCATGGGATTTGTTATGGACTTTTTTCCCGGTATCCAGTCACCAGCTTTTTCACTCTTCTCTATACAGCTACCTCTTCTTAATTTTTGCCTCAAACATAAATTAAAAGGGTCCACGGAGTGCATTCCCGAGGCCTGAAATCCAGGATCTGGGAGCAGACAGCAGCAGCATAAAGAGGAATTCTTCCCTCTCTGGCCTCATGCTGCTTTTCCACCACAAGGCTTTACAGCCATCTGGATCCCCTTTCAGATTCTGCCCCCTTCCCAAAAATCCATAACCTAGCAACCTTATTTAGTGTAAACAAGATGATTCTGCTTTCCTGTGCCCAAATTGTTCTTGGCTTCTCTGACTGCCTTTATAGGACAGCTGCTGGCAGCTGTGATCCCATCTCTGGTCCTGGGTGCTCATCTCCAGCAGGATTTCGTAGGACTATTGATCACTGTGTGTTGCTCTGGTAATTTTCTTTTCCCTCATTAAAGGAGCTTAGGAAATGAGGGAAAAGAAGGGTTTCGGGAAGTTGTTTAATCCATCTGCTTCTCAGTATTAGAGTGGAGAGGGCAAGTTGCTCTTTGGCCCCATGGAAAGTGATTGGTTTTGGTTCAGCCTTGATGACTTGATCCAAGTAGGATATTTTTTTTTCTTCCAGATGCGATATTTTGGGAGTCGCCATTACTTCCCACAGCTCTGTGTCATCACCCAGGAATTTTCAAATTCCCTGGAGTGTTTGACACCAATTTCTCTGCTCTGACCCTTCAGCTGCATAGGCTGAGTGTTTCTCATGGAGTTTCCAATTTGCATTCCCCAAGGAACCTGTTCATTGGGGAGCACTGCAAACAAGGAAAAGCAACCACAAATGAAGGTGGGAGATTATTCCCACTTGCCCGTGTTCTCAGTGCTCTTTTTGGGCTAAAATACACCCAAATTTAACATGTGTCCCACCACCATCAGCCCATAAAGGGGAGTAGTGGCTCCTGCCTTCTCTTTTCACCTCAGGAGTACAAAGAAGGCTGGGGGCAGGAGGAGGCAGCAGCACATCCTTTCCCACCGCACTTTTGGGAGGAAGAGTGAGCTCACCAGGTTGTGACGTTTGAGCTGCATGCCAGGAAAAGGGGGGGGAAAAATAATTACAAATCCCCAGGGCCAAAGGGGAAAAATTCCTCAAGTGTTATTTCACGTCCGAGAGGTGAGCTGAGCTGTCCTTGGGCAGCTCGTGTGAGCCCTTCTGAGAGAGGCTCTGCCAGCTCTGCTTCAAACCCTCCTGGGAAGCAATTCCAGGCTGTCATTCCTGATGGGAGCTCAAGCAGGGCTCTCCTCCAAACTCTGCTTCCCCTCCTCCTGACTGTATTAAAAAGGGCTATTGATTTATTTTTTTTCTGTTTATTTTTGCCTGTTTTCCTTGAACTTGCAAAATCAGCCCTGAGCAAACCTCTGGTTTGCTTTTCCAACGGCACTGGGAGAAAAAACTTGCCTTTACAGTGGGTGATGGGAGCTGCAGCTGACCCATTTCTGCATGTTTCTCTGCCAGTGGTAGCAAAAACATTTTCCCACTTAAGGGTTCTCTTCAGTTTTAAAGTTCTGGGATTAATTGTTTCTTAAACTGTCTGGACTCCAGAAGGACTTGCTGGAAATTGCAGCAGTATAGTCGTGCTGCCGGATGTTGCTTCCCTTAGACTTTACTACTTTTTTCCAATTGCTTTGTTGCGTTGTCACATCACTTTCTGTGTCCCCTGCCCAGAGGCAGTGGAGAGGGTTAAGGTTTTGTGTTTGGTGTCAGCCAGCTGGGGAACACAGCCAGGAAATTTCCTGATTCCAGTTCAGAAAAAGCATCGGATCCGCTCTCAGGGAGGAGGGATCAAAGGTCTGAAGCGCTTCGTGCTTGGAGGTCAGTTTGGTTCCTTGGAAGTCCAGGCACACAACAAAAACCCACCACCAGCCCCAAGCCTGCATGCAGCCAAAATGGGTGAAACAAATGGGTTTTGTACTGTTCGACATCCAGAAGTTCTTTCTGTTGCTGTGATGGTGCCGCATCACCCCAGCCAAGCTTTGCTGGATCCTGGTACAACTCTGCCTGTGGTGTGAGGGACCTGTTGGGGTGCTCCCTCTTCCCAGCACATTAATCCCACTAGTCAGTAACCCTGCCAAGCCTTGCACCATCCCTCACGCTCCTCCATTCCCTGCCAGGCTTGTGGAGTGAAGGATGTGGGCCAGGTTGGGTGCTCGGAGCTGGCTCTGGATGTGGCATCCCCATGGCAGCATCGTAGCTCTTTGAAATTGCATCGTGCCAAGAGTCTTTGTTTTCCCTCCATGCTCAGTCCTGTTGTTCCTTGGTTTTTGGACAGCAAAGGCCATCGCTCCTGGCTGGAGCAGCGCTGAGTTTTCCCCCCACTCCATGCCAGGCAAAGGTGATGCAGCTGTGTGGCATCTCTGGGGCGACGGCAGCGCTGCTTTGGGCTTGGCTCTGCAGCTGCCTGTGCTTTTCCCATCGCCACTCTGCGGATCCTGGCGCCGGACCAGCTCCAGAGACGGAGCTGAAGGAAATTCCTTCCAGCTGCTTGAGGCCAGGGCTTCACTTTGCTTTTGGGGTCCATGAGGGGAATTTTTTGCCTGCAAGTTAAATGCGGGCATCTCTGGCTGCTGCTTCTTAACACCTGGAAGAATATTTTTCTTTTAAATATTATCTCGCTCCTCATAGCCATTAAATAACCTTCCTCTTGTAGAATCATTCCATGGAAGAATACCCTGCTTTGCAGTACAACTTGGGCTGTTCCAGAAAGGTCTTTCAGCTGCTCCCAGTTTAACTTTAAACCCAGTTAATAACGCTTTTGGTTAAACCTGTCTGAAACACGTTGCGAAACGCCTTTGAAACCCGAGACGCCGTTCACGCCCGCTTGAAACCTCTCCCATCGATAAAATATTTCAGCTTGGAGTTCGGCCACGGCTTAGCAGTCACTTTTCCCTGAGATTTGTGATTTCAGGCCTGCCTGTGTCTGGCTCCGCTGGGTGTTTGAAGCTGTGTGTTTCCTGGAGATTGGTTGGCTTTGCCAGCCTGGCGGGTGGGACGCCTGGACCACCAGCTCCTTTCAGTTTCCCCAGTGGATGGCTGAGGAGATTCAGTCTGAGTTTGCTTTGAAGCCCTGTGGAGAAAGTTGTTTGTCTTGAAAACATAAAGTAAATCCGTCTAAAAACAGGAGTTTATTTACAACAGTGGCGGCAGGAGCCAGCATGTGGGCTGTATTTAGGTGTGAGGATGCACAGCACATGCATGGCCCCTTTATGCATTGATGTTATAAATAAATAATAATACTAAATCTTTTTTTAAAAGGACAAACAGCTCCTTTTAATAAGTAAAACCTTCCACGAAGGAGCACACAGTTCAAATCTATGTGGCAAAGCAGCAGGAAAGCAAAAATCTGCAGCTTTCAGCCCATGGCATTACTTAAAGTGGCATCCCTGGTGTCAGCCCTTGGCTTGAAGCACCACAGCTCTGCCTTGCTCCCCTCCTCCTCCCTGCCTCAGTTTCTCTACTTATGTAGAGAGACAATTGCATCCTTTATTAATCCCTGTGAGATCTCCTGAGGAACGCTCTGGGTACGAGGTTGGCCCCACGTATCAAAGGCTTGCTGTGGCTCTAATGGGAATTAATTTGGGACGTGGCTTCGTGAGGTTTACCTTTCACAGCCCAACTGTAATCAAAGCGCTGCCACGCAGGAGCTCACGCTGACCTGTAACACTCCTTTTCTGGCTGCTCGATGGGCCATTAACCAGCACTTGGCTTTTAATTAAAGCTGGGGTTTGTCCTCCTTGGATGTGCTTGGCCCCACGTAGCTGAGCCATTGGAGGTTGTAAGGGAGGAGATGTGGAGCTCAGGTCGTTCTGCCGCTTGTGGCTTTCTGCATCCCAGGACACCATTGTTTTTTGTTATTTTTCAGAGAATCACAGAATGGAAGGGACCTTAAGGACCATCCCGTTCCACCCCCCTGCCATGGGCAGGATCACCTTCCACTAGCCCAGGTTCCTCCAAGTCCCATCCAAGCTGGTCTTGAGCACTTCCAGGGATGGGACAGCCACAGCTTCTCTGGCAACCTGTGCCAGTGCCCCCTTTTCTACCTACAGCCTGTGTCCCCATCCCAGGGGTTTCAGGGGCCTACTGGGGGCCAAGGATGCCCCACAAGCATCATCTCCCTGCTCTGAGATACCTTGACCATGGAGAGAGCAACAGGGAGGCTTTTGTTCTGCCCCAGAAACTCTTCATCATTCTTTATGGCTCCTTTTTTATTTCTTTTGGCTGCACCCCTGCAAATCTGAAGCAGCTTAAAATACAGTTCCTCCCCCCAACTCCCCTTAAAAAAAAAAAAACCAACCCCAAAGCTTGGCTGCTTGAAATCATCAGATTTCACTGGAGTCTTTTAAAGTTAACAGTTTCCTGGATCCTGGGCGGACTAACTGATTTTTCCCCTTTAACCTCCGTGTTTTTTGCTGTAACGCTTCTCAGCTGTTGCAGCAGGAGGGAGGGAGGACCAGGGCAGCTCCAATGTGGAGGTTATTTCACACGGGGGTTGGATGAATCTGGTGTGGGATTCCCTGGATTTGCACCACAGGGCACAGAAGGGTTGTCCCCAGGAGGCTGAGCCCCCACGACATGGCTGCCAGGTAGGTCGTGGCTGCATTCGTGACACCCTTTTGGGGCAAAATATTAGGGAAATGGTTCCCTTGGCAGAGGATAGTGGGACACTGTGAGTTGGTCTGAGCTCTGTTTCTGCTGACTGTTTATTTGCTGAGGGCTGTGATGGTTTCTAGCTGTGTTCATGGATGTGGGGACTAGTGCAAGAGCGGCACAGCTCAGGTGCGTATGAGCATGAGGATTTTTTTCTGGCTTGATGGGATTTGCTGCACCAAACGCAGCCTTGGACGTTCCTTACCCGCAGAATCTCTTAGTGGGATTGCTGCGAAGAGCATCACAAGTTAAAAGAGTTGTGAAGGAAAGAACAGCAACAGTCCAACAGTGCTGGTTTGTTTTGTTGCTTGTCCTCCAAGAGTTGTCTTTCCTTCCTCGCGAAAAGTCACCTGGAGCTTTCCCAGACGGAGGACATTTCTCTTGGGCAGCTGAGGAGCTGGAGGCAGCCAGCCTTGGCCAAAGGCAGCGATTATGAGCACAAGTCCAGGGGCGAGGTGGGGCAGCTGAAACATCCTCATGCCAGGAGCGAGACCAAGGGGAGCCCCTGAACCGTCCCAAATCCCTCTGACCCAGCGGGACTGAAACCCAAACCCGGCCCCGCGACGCCGAGCTGCGCATTAACTCCGCCGGAGCTGGGAACAAAGGTTTGGGGGCTGGATTGGGCTTTTTTTAATTTATTTGCAAAGCAAACCAGCTCAGCTGAGCGGAACAGGCGTCGGTGGAGGAGCGTGAGCTGCCGGGTGGTTGCTGGGCTATAAAATCCCATCCCCACCAGCGCTGGCAGGGGGATGTGCCGGCTCCCCGAGCTCTCGTAGCGTTTCCACGTTGGCCGGGAGAGGTTCTGAACATGCGTGTTGGTCTCTGGAGGCTTTAATCAAATCCAGGCTTTACCAGAAATCGCCTCGAAACTTCCAGCGAGCTGAGGAGACTGAAAGCAGCCAGAGCAAGGAGGCTCCCGGGCGGCTGTTTGGGGCTGGCAGGGATGTTGCCTTCAGCAAGGGGATAGTCCCGGTGAGGCAGCCAGGATGAGAGGTGAGTCTGCTCCCCGTGGGAAGTCAGAGGAAAGCCCGCAGGGTTCAGCAAAAAAGGGGCTTTAAAGAGGGGGAAAGAAGACTGGGGAGTGAGGATGCTGCTTGGAGGGACACTCAGAGGACACTTGGATTTTGGAGCATTGCTCCCTGGCATGTGTGGGTTCAGATCTTGTGGTTTCCCCAGTGTCTTCCCACTCTGTGCAAAATGAGGAGCTGTGCAATTACTGCGCCGTGGAAAACTCCCCGCTCCAGGGGTGGGTTTTGTTATCCCTCGCTGATTTTATTTGGGAAACAGGGCTCAGACTGCAGGTACTTTCCTTGCTTGTAAAACTTCATTGCACGTTGCTCTCCCGTGGGCAGAAGGGAAAACAAGGTGTATTTTTAACTTCCTTTCTAAGCTGGGGGCAGGGGAACTTTATGCCTGGCCAGCAACGGTTGTGATCATCTGAGAGCGAACGGTTCAGAGAATGATAGGAAGATAAGAGATAATAAATAAGTGCTATTAAAATCCTAGGGGAATGGATTTGCTGAAGTCGTTATCCCAGGCAGCTGCTCGGGGTTTAATTGGGGCTCTCCAGGGGGAGGGAGGTTTTGGTCACGGGTCCCAGACGTGGGACATGACAGCTGAAATTGCTGCCTCTTCCTCTTGGCCGCCGCTTGCTGGTGCCTTGGGGCTTTCCTGGGGGGAAGGAGCCTGGGGCTGTGCTGAGAAATAAAGCTGAAACCTGCAGAAGTGCTCTTAAACCACCAAACCTGCGTCTCAGATGGGGAAAACAAGCAAAGCCTCCTTTACAGAGTCCATAGTCTCCCCATTATTTCTCTCGACGGCACTGCTGTGTGTCCTGGGAATGTCCTGGGAATGTCCTTGATCTCTTCCGTTTCATCTTTGATGATTTTGGCGGGGGCTTTCTGTGGATTGAGGAGTCAGTCTTAGAAACCACTGGAGGGGAAGGGAAGGCAAACTTGCCTTGCTCCAAGGCTTCCTGGCTGCTTTCAGTATTTTTGCCAAGTTACTGAGGGATTTGAGGGATGCTGGCTGCAGCTGGGGCTGCCTGGATGCAATTCCCACCATCCATCTCATCCAGTGTTTAACTTGAAGGATGATGTGTGAAAGGAAAAGAGCTGGAGGAGAAGCTCACAGTGGGAGAAGGAAAATCCTAGACCCATCTGATCCAGCCCTGCCTTGTTTTCAGGGTTACCAAGATGGGAACTTGGTTTTGGGCAAGGAGGAGGGGATGAGTGAGAAGTCATCTCCAGCCCCCTCCACATCCATTCAAGGGACCACCGGTCTGCAAAGTGCATCCCTAGGGAATGTCACATCCATTTGTGTTTTCTCCCTGTCTCCACAGCCTACCCATGAGCTCAGACTTCCAGCATTACAGTTTCAGGATGCCAAACATCGGGTTCCAGAACCTTCCCCTCAACATATACATCGTGGTTTTTGGCACAGCCATCTTTGTCTTCATCCTCAGTTTGCTCTTCTGTTGCTACTTGATCAGGTAAGGGAATGTTTTAAGGGAATGCTCCCCAAGAGCTTCCCTGATTCCAGGCCCATCACTGATCCCTCCATCCCAAAAAAAGAATGGCAGCACTTCATTACCTTGGCAGCACCAATTTCCTTGACACATCTTATGTCAACCTGATGTCCCACAAAGCAGTCACATTATCCACCTAAAACCAGGAGATTCACATTTGCTAAAAAAGGTATGGAATTGTGGTCAGCTTCTCAAAAAACCTGGAAAAGGATGTTTTATGCTCCCTGCTTTCTGTTTAATGTTTCAACACATTTCCCTCTGTAATGAGTAACCCGTATGCTGCGTGCCTAAGGAATGTTTAATACCTGCTCTGTTGGTTATTGAACACAAATTGCTCCTTCAACAGCACAGTTTGGAGATTAATGATGCAGAGTTGATGTGTTAATCTGAGCAATGGGGGAGCGGGACAGCAGGGTTAAAGGTTATTCCAATTTGGGGCTTGTTTTAATTATTTTATGGGCCATTGGGGAGATTGTTGAGCTGCTCATTGAGAGGAGAAACTCTTCCTGATGGAGGGAAAATGAGGCAAGTGGGGAAAAAACGCAGTGCCTGAGAACTGAGGTGGTGATGGAGATGAGTTGTGCTGATAACCCAAGATGGGGGGTGGGCTGTGCTTCGACCTGTGCCTGGGAGCAGAGGTCATCACTCTGCCAGCAGTGGCAGCCAAAATTCTGCATTCCCAGAGCTCTCCTCTCCAGCTTTTCCATCCCCTTCACTTCCCCTCTGTCTTTCCAGCTGGCCCCAGCTCCCTGCAAGCTGTGCATCCATCACATCCCTTCCATATCTTCCTGCAAAACAGGTACCCAGTCTCTGCTTGCATCACAGCAGCCAGTCTCACAGGTTATCTATCCAGAGGGTGCTAAAAATATTTTATCCTGCTCTTGGAGACCAGGGTTGTGAGATTTCAATATCAACCTTCTAAATACTTGATAATTTCCACCCATTTTCACTTCTGTATGAAGCAAAACCTCATAAAATATGCAGACGAGCCCAAACCTAGGTTTACCGAGGGATGATTTGGGCATCATATCTTATTTTTTTTCCCACAATTATGAAAATCGTGTTTTGAAAGTGTATGAAAATAGACCAGAGGTGCTCAGAGGGCTCAAGGGCTTGTTTTGCTCAGGTGGAGCTTGAGACTGTATGGCTCACTTAAAAAATTGAAGAGGTGTTTGGACTTGGAGAGTATTTTTCTGGGCACTCACTGGGTGTGTTATGCCCCAAAGAAGGAATAACAAGGAGTAATGTCTGGAAGGTCAAGCCAGAAAATCTTTAAATTTAGAAGCTGGAGGCGTGTTGTACGAGAGAGAGGGTGAGTAACCGGTGAGAGAAGCCAGCAAGGAAGTGGCAAGTGCTCCGTCTCTTCACGTCTTTAAATCAAGACCGAGGACCTTTCTGGACGAGACGTTTTGGCTCCTGTTCCAGAGGTGCTATTTAGCAACCCGTGATAGATGGGGAGTTGGATTAGGTCATCCAGTGATCCCGTTATAGCCTAAAACCCTAGAGAGACTCTACAAAATGGCTCTTTGGACCTCCTCCCTCAGCTCTTTTATTGGCAGAACGGGACCAAAACAGGATCCTCCAGCCCCCACCGGGGAGGGTTTTGTCGTGCCATGGGTTTTCGCTGTGCCAGTGTCCCAGGGGCATCCACCTCCACGGAAGCTGCTCTGTAATCTCAGCTCGTCTGGGATATAAAAGTCTGAGTTTTGGTGGGGTTTGGGAAGCATTGTAGGTGGACAACAGGATGAGGACCACCCACCTGCAAGGGCAGAGAGACCAACGGAAGGACAGGGGGCTCCCCTCCAGAGCTCCAGGGCTCTGCTGCCGTCTGTGGGGGTTCTTTGCAGGTAACAGCAGCTCCTGGCTTTCCCAGAGGTGCAGCATCAACACAGCCCTTCCTCTCCCTCCTTCCCCATAACTCCACATCTCCAAATATTTGGCAAACACCAAGCAAGGCTCACGACACCACCCTCAGGCCCTGGTTCTCATCTCCTGCTCTGAATCAGAGCAGCCCCTCCAGCTCTCCCTGCGTCCCCAGCGGGGAAGAGCCAATATCAGATACATTCCCCTAAAATCACAGAGCTGATGGCATTAAATAAAAGATGTGCTGAGGAAGGAGAGGACATGGGCTCTGCTTTGCAGCTGTGTCAATACAGGCTCCGCTCCAAATGGAGGAAAAGTGACATTTTTAATTGGATTGGCTCAAAGCAAGAGTCCAGTAGTAATTTCACAAAAAAAATCATCATTGCCTGTGCACTGTTCAGGTGAACCTCGAGCTCTTCTGGTGCTGCAGACCACTCAGGTCAGAGCTCAGGTCCTTCATGGCTGCTGCCTCTGCTCGGCAAAATTACAGATAAAAAGGGAAGAACAAGGAAATGAGATTTTGCAGGCAGCTGGTCCTGTCTAATCTCTGGTGAATTAATGAAAGTGATAAACTCGTGTTGCCTTCAGTCCCATAAAACCCAGTGCAGAAGGATAGTGAGCCGAGCAATGCCACCCTTGCTGTGGGTCAAGTCTGCAGCATCCTCTGTGCTTTGCTGTGGGTTATCCAGGGCTCACCCCTGCCCAGCCTGGAGCCGCTCAAAGTCTCAGGGAGCAGCAGAGTACACAGCCCCCAAAAAGCCATTTTTTAGGGCTGTTTCCTTCTGCATTCAGACCTGCCTGGATCCAACACAGTGGTTGGTTTTGTGTTCAGAGAAAGGAACAGATCTGGGGAAGGGTCTGGAGCCCCAGGAGGGGCTGAGGGAGCTGGGAAAGGGGCTGAGCCTGGAGAAAAGGAGGCTCAGGGGGCCCTTGTGGCTCTGCACAACTCCCTGCCAGGAGGGGACAGCTGGGGGGGTCGGGCTCTGGGAACAGGGAACAGGGACAGGAGGAGAGGGAACAGCCTCAGGCTGTGCCAGAGGAAGTTTAGATTGGATATTTGGGAAAATGTCTTCACCCAAAGGATGGTCAGGCATTGGCACAGCTGCCCAGGGCAGTGTTGGAGGGATCCCTGGAGGGATTAAGAAGCCGTGTGGATGTGACACTTGGGGACAGGGGGCAGTGGTGGCCTTGGACATGCTGGGGATGGACTGGATGATCTTAGAGAGCTTTTCCAACCGGAACGGTTCTGTGATTCCATGAAGAGCCATGGGAGCCTGGCTGAGCCAGGGACAGCAACACAATGATGGGATAAAAAGCCAGTGCCCAGGACCTTTCTACTTCTATAAAGCGTCCAATATGGATATCCCAGAGGTAAACCTGCGAAGAATCTTTCCTCTGCATTTTATACCCGTAGTTGTTCACTTGCTGTAGGTGATTCAGTCACCCAGAGAAGCAGGGAGCTCCCACTCCTGCGGGAAGAGATCCCAAAGCCCAGGAGAGGCGGTTGTTTCTTCAGGGAGGGTGACAGCACCCAGGATCAGCAGCCAGGCACTGTGTGGTCCCTTATCTTGGTCAGACATCTGCCAGGAATTCCTCGGGAGTCACAGCACTTGACAGGACAGGGATGGAGCCAGCTCCTGCAGGGAACGGTGCTTGCCAGGATCCGGGGTCTCCACGACAGCTGCACCAGGCCCCACCAGGAGCCATCTGGCCCAGGATCCTGGCTCAGAGACCAGGAGGAGCAGGCTGAGCTCGCACGCTTCGGCCCCAGATGTGCTCGTGCTGCTCCCCAGAACCTCCAGAGAGGACGGGTTTGGGGGGAATCTCCCTGTCCGGCTCAGCACCAGCCCAGGCCATTGCAGCTCCGTGCTCCCGGCATGGAGCTGTGCGGATCCATGGCCAGGACGTCACTTCTTCCCCGCCACTGCTCCGAGGTGCTCCCGTGGCTTTGGCTCAGGGGGGCCAAGCCCTTGGTGGCCACTCGGTGCTCCGTACAGAGGAATGCTGCTTCCCATTCCGGGCCAGTTTTCCCTTGTCTGTGGTCTCAGCCGCACGCCTCGCTTCTCCCCATCTGGGTTTCATAACCGCCTTCCCAGCCAGTGGATCCCTGCGGATCGGGCCGGTTTCATCCTGTTTTCTCTATTGTTCCTGCATCTTCTGCTCATGTTTCTGTTCAGGGTCACTGCCAGAGGGATGAGACCTCAGTCTCCTCCTTCTCTTCCTCCTCCTCCTCTTCTCCTCCTCCTCCCTGCCTGCCGCAGTTTTCTCCGTGGCTCCGCAGGCGGGTTCCTGCCAGGCAGCATTGTTGGAGCAGGAGGGATGGCTCCCTGTGAAATTTGGGACTCAGGAGCTGACATTCTGCATCTCTCCCTGCAGCATTAAGGTGCATTTTCACTCATCTCTCAACTTCGAAGGCCCGCGACATTTTGGGGGAGGGTGTCAGACATAAGGAAATATTTTTCCATCCCATTTTTATACCTTCCCCACTGCAGCGTGGCAGGGTTGGAAAACCTCCAGGAGCTCAGGTTGAAACAGCCAGGGATTTCAGACAGCCCTCTGAATATTTTTGGAGAAGAGAAATTCCAGGCAAGGGGGTTTCCCATCTGAAATCACACTCGGGTCTGGCTGGGGAAAATATTCCTACGGCTCTCCAAGCCCTGCAGCCACACATTGACTCCATGTTGAAAGTCCTTGGCCAGCTCTTCAGCCCTGGGAACTTCCTCCTGAGTTTTCCAAGCACTTTATTAAATGCCAGGTCTGGTAATGAGAGGAAATATTGGTATTTTAATTTTAAATGTATTTATTTTCGGAGCATAATGGGTTTCTCCAGCCAGCGGATGCCTGTGGAGTGCTCTGCTGGCTCTGACTCTGGAGAGGGAGGGGATGGAACCACCACTTTGCTTGTGGCCTATAATTCCTGCTGGACTTCCCAGTGCAGCAGGTGTTTCTGGAATAGGTTCATCCCATTCATCTTCATCCCTCAGTTTGCTCCAGGAGTGGATGTGGTTTGATTGATCGTAGAATTGAGGCTAAAGCTGAGTTTGAGGAACCCACTGTCACCCAAGCTGCGTGATGGGGGCTTTGGTGGGAAACCTCTGGGCAGGGAGTTTCCTTTCCTGTCCCTGCTGGAGGAGGAGCAGGGCTTTCCTCAAGTCTGAACCCTCATCGCTTGAAAAATGGTGCTGCATTCAGTGTAGGAGTTGTTGCCAGCAGAAGTGGTTGGAAACTGAGGGGATTTATGGCAGATTGTGATTTCCTCACCCACTTTTTCGAGTGTTAACCATGTGGGTGATGTCTGCTTGGAAAATCCGAGGGTCAAAAGAGGGATAAGGGAGGAGTTGTGTGGTTTGGGAGGGAGACGTTGCCCTCCCAGCGACAGGGAAAGCTGGATGTTGCCTAAACATGTCACTTCCTGTGGCCATTCTCATTTCTGAAATGCAGAAATTTAAAATATAACATGTTAAAGCTGGAAAGGAGGGAAGTGGAATGTTTGAGGTATTACAATAATCCTGATTTTTTTTTGCCTGACCTCACGTTTCTCCCCGGTTTCATTGCAGGCTCAGGCATCAAGCACACAAAGAACTTTACGCCTACAAACAGGTGAGATGATCCTCTAACATTTTTTTTCCCTTCCCTTCTCCTTAGTGCCAAATCCATCAGTTTTCCTCATGCTGTTCCTCTCCTTGGGAGGTTTCTGGCCCTCAGAGGGCAGTTGGAACACCCAGGCCAATCTGTCCCTGCTGGTTTTATTGTCCCTGCTGGTTTTACTGTCCCCTACCAGCTGGGCCCCAGGACCATCTCTCCCCTGCTCATCCACGAGTCTCCCGGTTTTCCACTGAGGTCCTGAGCAGTGGGAACATCTCCACCTCCAGAGCACCCCAATGCCTCCAATCACTGCAGAGCAGTGATGCCATCGCTCCCCCAGTCACCAGACTTACATTTTCTGGGGTCTGGATCTGCTCCCGGGGTTGGACCTGGCTCTTCCAAATCCCTGAAGCCAGGGAGCAGCTCCATGGCAAGCCCAGCTCTTCCCTGCACCCACCTGCACTTACCAATTAAACACAGCCCAGAGGTGGGTGTCAGGCTGCTGCTTCCACGTCCTGTTTTCTTCAGGATTTGTGGGATTTTCTGCCTCTGATCCCTTGATCCGTGCAGGAAGCTGGGTGGAGTCGGGTTGAAAACACACAGTTGCCCTGGATTTATAGCCCTCTCCAGGTGTTCAGCTTGGATGGAGGGAAAATTAAGTGGTAGCCCAGGAGGGTTAAATCTGGGAGGAAACCTCCTGGATTGGGTCCTTGTGCTTTTACCTTTGCCAGCACTCCCCTCCTCCTGTCCCTGCAGAGGCCCCCTCGTGCCCCCCGGCTGTGCTGGGTTGACTGGGGGGTTTGCAGTTCTGCTGGGGGGTTTCCAGTTCTGCCGGGGGGTTTCCAGTTCTGCTGGGACACTCAGTGGGATCCCTTTGTGGAGAATTTTCCTGGGACTGCTCACGGCAGAAGCTCTGTCCTGACCCAGCTCTTTGCCTTGCAGGTCATACTCAAGGAGAAGGTGAAGGAGCTGAACCTCCATGAGGTGAGCACATTCTGGGGCAACAAAAGCTCCCTCACCCTCCTCTTCCTCACCCTGGGGAGGGGGCAGACCCTCCAATTCAATTCCACTGGGAGCAGAGCACGCAGCCAGCTGTGCTTTGGAAATGGGGAAAGATCCTCTGCAAGAGTCTGGATTGAAGCCGCCTGGCTCCCCGGGTTTTCTTGCATCGTTACTGTTATTTATTGCGTTCTTCCTATCACGCTGATAAGAAGCTGTGGATAAGGGGAGGCCAAGGCAGGCTGGGCCTTGTATAAACAGTGTCCCTGGGTGGGGCCGTCCCCGCCGGCCTCGGGGTGTGCCAACATCCAGCACAGCTCTGCGCTGGGAAAACCGAAATCCGGGATAAACACGCTCCCCCGGCTCCTGGAAGAGGCAGATCCGCTCCTCCCTCCCGCCCCCTGAGGGCTGAAACACCTTAGCTGATCTCAGTGGCCTTCCAGGCTTTGTGATTTGAGCATTTCTATTCGCAGCCCATTTTTCCTGATGAATTTGAGCAGGAATCTGCTCAAATCCCACGTCAAAGCAACGGCCTGGATTTATTTACTCTGCTAGAGATAACAAAAATGCCCACCCACATCCGGGCACGAGGCTGCTCATCCACTCAGCACCAGCTCCACTTGTTTATAAGCCACTTTTATTTTATTTTAATCCCCTGAGCAGAGCCCATCCCACGTTTCATCCTGACCCTCCACTCCCCACAGCCCCCAGGGTAAATCCCAAGGTCCCCCGGGTTTCGAGCAGTCCCTGCTGCGGGCCCCTATTTCTGATCCACTCCCTTAATCGACCTGCAGCGGGGTTTTTTGTCGGCACACAGGCTTCAAAGCACTTCCTCCATGGGTTGGAGGAGGGATTTGGGAATGTGCCAGAGCCAGGAATGGCCTCGATAATGCTCAGCCTTCCTCCTCCACCTCTGTTCCCGGCTGTCCGCAGCTCTCCCAGCTTTTGGGGAGGGTGAGGCCTCTGTGGGGAAGAGGACAGAGCTGTTCAAGCTCTTCCCTGGGATTTGGAAAAGCCTGGAAGGGTTTAGCTCGAAAATATCCCATTTTGGGCAGTTGTATTTTGGCATTTGCAGTCAGTGTTTCTGGAAAGCAGAGGTCGGGGTGGGAGTTTTCCAACGTGATGGGGCAGCTGCCCAGAGCCCTGCAGAGGGAAAGTGCCCACCCAGCTCTTCCCTCCCTGTCTCTGGGTCTGGTTTTCCCCTTTTTCCATCCTTCTGCCTCTCCCAGACCCTGGGGGAGCTCGGGGTGTGTGTGTTCCTCAGGGGATGACCCCAACAGCTGCACCTGGGCCTGGTGCACTGAAAGATCCCAGGCCAGGGAAGCGGGAAAACCACCCAGGGATATCCAAAATCCCCTGGGATATCCAAAATGAGTAAGGAGGAATTGGCTGCGAGGGTGACGGAGGTTTTGGCTGAGAAAACAGCCACCAGCTTTCCCTGGGACAGGCTTGGCAACAGCCCACTGCTTTTTCCTCTTCCCAGAGGTTGCAGCTCAGTCCCAGGGACCAAGGAGCAGCGTGGATCCATCCCCCTGCGCCCTAAAACCTCAAACATATCCCAGCTTTGGCGCTATTCTGTGGTGGCTCCATGGTCCCTTCCAGCAGGAAAGGGAGACCCGAGCCTCAGCCTGTGATCCTGGAGCTTGGGCAGCAAAATTTGGGAAGGCTTTAGGGGAAACTTCATCGCGGTGAGGGTGGTGAGGCCCTGGCACAAGTTTTCCAGAGAAGCTGTGGAGCCCTGGCAGTGTCCAAGGCCGGGTTGTACACTGGGGTTTGGAGCAACCTGGGCTAGTGGAAGCTGTCCCTGCCCATGGCGGGGGTGGCACTGGATGATCTTGAAGGTCCTTTCCAACCCAAACCATTCCGTGATTTTAGCCATGGGGTAGTTTTTATTGGCAAATGTTGCTCCCTGGCCACTGACATTCCCTGTGGCTCCTGCAGATCTGCGCCGTGTGCCTGGAGGAGTTCAAGCCCAAGGACGAGCTGGGGATCTGTCCCTGCAAACATGCCTTCCACAGGAAGTAAGTGTGGNCATAATTTTTATTTATTTATGCACATATACATGATCGTGTATTATTTACAGATTCTGTGTTTGTGATTTCACAGGCACCCTTTAGGTATATATTTAGTTTATTTTTTGGTAGGTGTATGCATTTTTATATCCCTCTTTTACAAATAGAAATACAAATAGACATACAAATANTTGGGCAGCAAAATTTGGGAAGGCTTTAGGGGAAACTTCATCGCGGTGAGGGTGGTGAGGCCCTGGCACAAGTTTTCCAGAGAAGCTGTGGAGCCCTGGCAGTGTCCAAGGCCGGGTTGTACACTGGGGTTGGGAGCAACCTGGGCTATTGGAAGCTGTCCCTGCCCATGGCGGGGGTGGCACTGGATGATCTTGAAGGTCCTTTCCAACCCAAACCATTCCGTGATTTTAGCCATGGGGTAGTTTTTATTGGCAAATGTTGCTCCCTGGCCACTGACATTCCCTGTGGCTCCTGCAGATCTGCGCCGTGTGCCTGGAGGAGTTCAAGCCCAAGGACGAGCTGGGGATCTGTCCCTGCAAACATGCCTTCCACAGGAAGTAAGTGTGGGCAGGGCCCGGGCTCTTCCCGGCCCCGCCAGCGCGGGAAGGGCAGGAGAAGCCCCTGCTGGATGCCCTGGGGCGTGTGGAGCGGCAGTTTGGGAGCTGGAAAACTGAGTCACAGCCTGGGGAGCGGGGTTTGACTTGTAGGGTGTGCCGAGTCAGGAGTTGGCCTTGGTGATCCTCATGGATCCCTTCCAACTCAGTCTGTAATTCCACGAAAAATGTAAATATATATATTTTATATAGGTGGGGTTTATATCAAGCAAACCCACTAAAATTTATATTACTATATATAATAATAATATTTTATGTAACAATACTATATTTCTATATGCTAAAACTACATAACATCCTAC